>JAANYP010003331.1:22803-101449 GCA_020465985.1 Centrapalus pauciflorus | reverse complement strand
TGAACATGCCATTGAATGTATAAACATGAATGCAAAAACAATAAATGTTCGAATGACAATCTGTTAACTCACAGTGATTGGTTTTGTGACTTGATCCTGAATCAATGTGTGTTTTGATAACACCACAATGATCTGTAAAGTAGGTGTAATAGTGAATTTGTGTCAGTAATTGCTTAAAAATTGTATTCTGAAAATTAAATGTAATTGGGTTCTGATTTCGGACCACATCCGAATTCGGATGGTCCGAATCACTATGTGTCCGAAATGGGTGTTGGGGTCCGAATTGGGACATGTCCGAAATGTACATGGATCCGAAATGGGTATGGGGATCCGAATTGGGTAAGTATCCGAAATTAGCTAGTGGTCCGAAATTGAGTATGATCCGAAATTGGGATAGCATCCGAAATTGTGGTTGGTCCGTATTAAGTATAGTCCGAAGTTCCTATGGTCCGAAATACAATTGGTCCGAACTCACTATTGATCCGGATTGGGACGGTGTCCGAATTGGGATAGGACCGAAATAGGGCAAGGTCCGAAATCATTGTAAGTCTGAATTGAGTATGGTCCGAATTGAGGTTGAGTCCGAACTAGGGTGATGATCCGAATTCGGATGGATCATCATCCGAATTCATACTTAGCATATTTTTTCCAGATTTTCCAGATTTTATGTTTGGGTCATTTTTGCATGTTTCTGAGTCTAATATTACAAATGTGAACTTATATACACTATAACAACTTATAACATGTCATATTGTACCAAAATAACCCATTTATGTCCATTTTTCTTATGAGTCTCGATGAACACACACACTAAAACACACACTTAATTCCAAAATCATACTTAGACTTTGAATCTGAATCTGAAAATTGGTACACTACATTATCAACACCCGATTTTAACATATCAATAACAAATTCTAACATGCATTAACAATCTGAACCAAAATCCTTTGATTCGGTTCTTACCAAAACCGAACCCAAAATCTCATAAATTCGTAAATAGGAGTGATTCTTACCTCAAATCGTTTGTTGTAATGCTTATAATTCCTTATTTGCTATCTGAATCCAACTTTTGAACACTTGAAATTGTTGATTCTTGTGTGTGTTCTTGGATGGAGCCGAGAGGAAGAGAGTAAAGAGAGAGAGCCGGTTAGAGAGAGAGAGAGAGAGTAGAGTGAGAGTGGATTTGATGAAATGAAGGGTTTTTCATCCCTTTTATTTGTATTTTGACTTATTTGCATAACACACCCCTCAACTACGTATTTTCTCATTTAACTGATATAATGATCAAAATAACTTAAATTGATTTAATTTCCCATAAGTACAATAATTGAGTCTTAAAATTGTAAATTACATATATTTGAAAATTGGGATGTTACAACTCTGAATCTGAAAACGATGATTCCTGTTTGCTTGAACAAAAACTAACGCAAATGGCTTTCATGCTAAAGAAATTTGAAAAATCTTTAAAAGCCGAAAAGAAAAATGCTCATTCCTTGGAAAACAAGCTAAATCAAGAACATGCGTTAGTATTGGATTTTTCCAAGGATAAAGCATTAGCACTACGAGCTGTATCAGATTTGCAAGATAAAACAAATGATCTTCAATGTAAAATCCAAGAACTAAATAACAATATATCTGACTTAAAAGAAAAACTGAATTTGGCTAAACTAGAGGCTTCAAGTTATTCTGTAAAATATCATGCCATTTTTGACGAAAGAACAAAACTTTATGAGAAAATAAAAACATTGGAAGATGAGTTTATCAAAAGAGGTGAAACAGATCAAACAATATATTTAAATCAACCAAAAGAAACCGAATTTTATAATTCTAAATCTGGTATTGGTTGGAATAATCCTAAATATCTGACAAAGGCTATTTGAAATTCACCTACTTTATATGATGTCAGATATATGAATTTAGGATTACAAATGACATTTATAAAAGCATCAGATGAGATAGAATCAAGTGAGGATTCAAAAAGGCTAAGATCTAATAAAATGAAAAATTATGTTGATTATAACAGAATAAATGAATCAAATAAAAATACTTGCATTAAAGATGAGTATATTCAGACATATTCTGAGAAGGATTTATCTGAAACCACTACTCAATCTCGAAAGTTATATTTACCAGTTTCAATTCTTGAAAAGATAAACTCTGATCTTGAAGTGAAAATCAAATTTTTGAGACAGAAAATCAAAATCTTAAGGCTGAACTTAAAACTCTGGAACAAAAGTTACAAAAACAGCCTGAGAACAAATCAATATCAGATCAAACACCTTCAATTCCACTTGATTCTATTAATTCTAAAAAAGATTTGATCTGTATATGAACTCTGATTTTAACTCATTGGAAGAAATGTTTGTTAAAATAGATGAGTTTGTAAAACCTTTACACAACAAACAAACTGATGACCTTAAAGAACCTGTTAGAATTCTGCAAAGAATATCTACTGATTCAAACGTATCATCAGAACAATCACCAAGTTTACAACTGAAAAAAGGAGAAAACAAAAGTTACTTTTGTGACTCCTACTTATGAAAAAGGTGAATCATCTTCAACAAAGGACTCTATTGCACTCAAGGTCCAAAATTCAAAAGGTAAGAGACCTTTACAGAAGAAACAAGTTTCTAAAATCACTAATTCTCGTGTTTCTTGTATATCATATTATATTGTTAAAGGTTCTCGGAAGCAAGAATGGAGAAAGAAAAGAAAAACAAGAGTATAAAACAAGAGTGGAGAGTGAAGGAAACTGTTGTTACAGATAGAAATATACAATTTGAAAAATCTGTCTGTAATAATAAATTTACTGATAAATCTTGTACTAAATACTCTCGGAGTGCTTTAATTGCTTTAAATTCTGTTTCATGTAAATCAATGCATGCTAAATCTGATAAGCTTGTATGGCTACCAAAGAAAAATGATCCAACTTTTAATGAAACACCCTGTTCTAATAACGCGACGCTTTTACTATAATTCTGCAACATAAACCTCAAAATTAAATATAACAAAATTTATCTAAGTTCAAACCTCAAATTCAGTGCATAATAAACTAAACCATAACATTCAGAGTACGCTAAAATAAATAATCTAGTTATTACAACCAAATTGAAAGTCTAGGGATCTACCCATCCCAATTACAATTTTAGCAATAATAACAGAAAGGTGCGGAAGTCAATCTGATACCACGAGCTCTCAAACCCTGGACCCTGAAGCAGGTGCTTTCCCCTTATCAGCTAAACCTGAAAAACTGCCCCCACAACCGGGGTAAGCCGTAACCTAGCGAGTAACAGATTTAATAGCACAAATAAACAAGAATAACATGAATGATACAAGTATCGGCACAAATTCAACTTGTGTAGCACCCGGCCTTTCCAGCAGTGCGTCCACGAATAGGTAGTCTGTGTAGCATCCGGCCTTCCCAACAATGCATACACAGTAACACAGCTTGCGACACTCCCAACTTACAGCGTATAAAAATAACATGCAGCCACACAGGCATGCAATCACCACATAAATACACAGTATGCATACCGGGGAATAAGGGTTATCATGTCACAACTCAGGGTAATGAAATGAGTAACAGATATCAAAGGCAACAAGCCAGTGCAATGGATAAGCATGGTAACAGAAATGAAACTGATAACCAGTACAAACACATTATAAATGATCATTCATGAAATTAAATCAATTACTCACAGTGCTTGCAATTTGTAACCCGCCAAGCGACTAACCGAAAATCAGCTGAGAGTATTTATCGAAAGTCACACGTCTCGGAGAACCACTAGAATCCTGATATCAAAGTACATTGTCTATTTATCAATTTTCTTAACTCTATAATTTACTAAGTCCGGTATCTAGTAAAGCTATAATTTCACTTTAGTTATTCCGCAAACAATTATGAAATTATTAGTTGAGGTTGCATGAATAATTCATCAATTTAATGAAAAGTACATTATTTATTAAGTTAATAAAAATTCGGGATCAAATTCGGACAATTATAGATTTATTTGTTAACACTTATCTAGCCAATTTAATTATGGTTCATTTAGAGTTTATTAAATAAATGTTAAACACCTGTATAAAAGGAATTAATTAATTAGATTAATTTTAATCAACCCTTTGAACTAAAATTAACCTAGTTACTAATCGTAAATTTCTTACTACTTCAACCACATATAAATCTAATAATTAACAACCCAAGTTCAATAAATTAGGGGACCAACAATCTAAACTAACATAATTTAATGGATAACCCATTTAAATTAATAATAATCTAGCCCAACATTACAAATTTAGAAAACAAACACAACACCAATCCTTTAAATATTATTATGTAATTCAGCCCAATTAAAATGAAAAGAACCAGCCCACTCTTATTTGTTAAGTGAGAGCCCAACATAATTTAATTAATTTTGAGCCCAAAATAAAAATTAAAAGAATAAAATAAAAAAACAAAAGCCCACAACAACTTAAAAGCATACAAAAGAAACCCTAATCTAACTATCCCTCTCCTCTACCTCTCGGTTCGCACAAGGAGGAAATCAGAAACCGCCGCCGGCCTGAGAGAAATCGTCGGCCAACCACCGGCCAAAACGGTTCCGGCGCCGATTTGGTCACCACCGAACACCACCCTACACACACACCTCTCCCTCTCTCCTTCTCCCTCTCGATTGAGCAACAGAATGAAAAAAAAAAAAAAAGAATATGTGGCCGCCGGTGCCTCTCCTCCTTCACTCGCTGGACCGAAACAAAGGAAAAGGAAAAAGAAGGCGGCGCTGGTGGCTATCTCCGCCGCCGAGCGCTTGCCGGTCAAACCCCCCCCCCCCCTAACACACACTGACATCTACGATAACTCACTCACTCTCCTTTCTCGATGGGAACCAGAAACGAGCAGAAAACGAAGAGACAACAGGCGGAGTTGCTGCTGCCGCCGTCGCCGACCACGGCGCTGCTGGTGCCGGTCACACCTCCACACCACACACACACTATTTCTACTCCTCTTTACTGATTTAAATCATTTTATGTAAGTTTTCGATTCACTAACCAAAAGCCATGAAATATACATTTTGTTGTTCTTGAAACTTTGAAACCAAATTATGGAGGGGTTGTTAATCATTGTTTTAATGTTTAATTCCAGATTATTCTATAGGCAGAAATACGTTTTTGTGATTAAAACATGTATATAAGATATGATTATTGTTATGGTGTGGATTGTTACCTTTAATGAGCCTCCAATGGTGATGAATGATGATGAACTTGTTGTTTAAATCCTTGAAATTCAGCCCCAAGCTCTTCAATATTTCAGAATTAGGTGTGTGTGTTCTTGAGGTGTAAAAGAAAATGCTACTAGGGTTTTCTTGTATGTGGGAATTTATGCAGATTATGGATGATGATGATGGTTATGTTCTTGATGTATCCATGCAATACATGCATATATTTATTTTATTATTTTTTTTTTCTCCACCATATTGATTTATACAATTAATAGCTTCTTATAGATATATAAATCAAGAATATGATGATGATTTAAACCACATTTTCTCGACTTAATTATTTAAATTAAACGACTAAAAATTAAATTATTTACCTCATTATGAACGGGTGTTACAATCTCCTACAAGTTGGATTGATCTCGTCCTCGAGATCATGTAGATTTGAACAGATCAGGGTATTTCACCCTCATCTCCGTCTTTGGCTCCCACGTATAATTCGGTCCACGGTGATGTCGCCATTTCACTAGGACCATCTCTATCTGTCGATTCCTCAACTTGCTGATCTTCTCATCAACTATCTGTTCGGGCTCCTAGACATATCTGAGTCGCTGATCAATCTTAACATCCGGAGTTGGCACCATCTCCTCGGCATTCTTCAAACATTTCCGCAAATAGCTGACATGAAAAACATCGTGCACACCGGCCAGCTCTGGTGGCAAATCCAATCGGTATGCCTGTGCACCAATACGCTCTGAAATCCGATAGGGCCCAATAAATCTAGGGCTAAGCTTGCCCCTTTTGCCGAATCTCATAATACCCTTCCAGGGCGACACCTTCAACATCACAAAGCTACCAACCTCAAGCTCCACTGGTCAATGCCGCTTATCTGAATACATCTTCTGTCGATCCTGAGCAGCCCTCAATCGTTCGCGAATAATTTGAATCTTGTCGTGCGCAATCTACAACAGCTCAGGTCCGCCAATAGGTCTCTCACCTACCTCTCGCCAACATGTGGGTGTACGACACCTACGACCATACAACGCCTCAAACGGTGCCATGCCGATAGAAGAATGATATGAGTTATTATAAGAAAACTCGATCAACGGCAAATGAGCATCCCAGTTCCCACCGAACTCTAACACGCAGGCTCGTAGCATATCCTCAAGAGTCTGTATCATACGCTCGCTCTGGCCATCCGTCTGTGGGTGAAACGCCGTGCTAAGAGTAACACGCGTACCCAGCTCGTCCTGTAAACTCTGCCAAAACCGAGAAGTAAACCGCGAATCTCGATCAGACACTATCTTCTTAGGCACCCCGTGTCTAGCAATGATCTCGTCTATGTAAATTTGTGCCCACCGATCCATCGAATAATTCTCCCTAACAGGAATGAAGTGCGCACTCTTCGTAAGTCGGTCAACTACAACCCATATCGAATCATGCTGTCGCTGTGTCTTCGGAAGCTTAATGACAAAATCCATCGCAATCTCCTCCCACTTCCATTGCGGAATAGGTAAAGGCTGTAAACTGCCATATGGCTTCTGATGCTCGGCCTTCACTTGCAAACAAGTAGTACATTGCTCAACGAATCGACCGACGTTCCGCTTCAAGCCGGGCCACCAAAAATCATAACGTAAGTCACGATACATCTTTGTAGTACCAGGGTGGACAGATAATCGAGAATTATGAGCCTCAGCCAACAAAATATCTCGCAAACCACCGAGTCTAGGAATCCAAATCCGCGAATCAAACAACAATACCCCGCGACTATCAGGAGAAAGACGCTCTATATAGCCAACCATCCGCTCAGACTTCAGATGCTCCACCGATGACGCCTCAGACTGATATCTCTAAAGATCTACAATCATGGAATCTTTCGCAGGAGGACGTGCTGTCGCAAAACACAATACACCAGAATAGGGTTTGCGACTCAACGCATCAGCGACTACATTCACTTTACCAGGATGGTAAAGGATCTCGCAATCATAGTCCTTAATCAACTCCATGGCACGTTGTTGTCTCATATTCAGCTCCTTCTGGTCGAAGATGTACTTCAGGCTCTTATGATCGGTGAAAAGCTGACATCTCGTGCCATATAAATAATGTCTCCATAATTTCAACGCGAACACCACTGCCGCCAACTCTAAATCATGAGTCGGGTAGTTCCTCTCGTGAACCTTCAGCTGTCTCGAGGCATAAGCGATCACTCTTCCCCGTTGCATCAAAACACACCCCAGGCCGTGTAAAGATGCATTGCTATAAACAACGAAATCCTCATTGCCCTCTGGCAAGGAAAGAATCGGAGCCTCACTCAAACATCGCTTCAACTCCTGAAAAGCTTGCTCCTGCGGCTCACCCCAAACAAATCTCACATTCTTTCTCATCATCTCCGTCAGGGGCACTGCGATCTTAGAAAAATCTCGAATAAAACGCCGATAATAACCCGCCAAACCGAGAAAACTATGAATCTCCGAAGCATTCCGGGGTTGTCCTCAATTTCGAATAGCCTCGATCTTCGTCTGATCAACAGATACACCCTCGCCACTAATTGTGTGACCAAGAAACTGAACCTGATAACTCAACAAAGAAAAGTTAGAATTCACAAAGGAATTAGACTCGAGAATAAATCAATAAATATATCTTCGGCAACCAAAATTCACACTTGTAAAATTTGGCGTAGAGCTTCTCCTTCCTCAGCAATTCTAGCAACTGCCTCAAATGTACGGCATGATCAGCCTCAGACTTAGAATAAACCAGAATATCATCGATGAATACAATGACAGATCAGTCAAGCATCGGACGACAAACTCTATTCATCATATCCATGAATGCTGCCGGAGCATTGGTTAAGCCAAAAGGCATCACCAAAAACTCGAAGTGACCATAACGGGTCCTGAAAGCAGTCTTGGGAATGTCATCGCCATGAACCCTCAACTGATGATAGCCGGATCTCAAATCGATCTTGGAGAAACAACTGGCACCCTACAACTGATCAAACAGATCGTCTATACGCGGCAATGGATACTTGTTCTTCACAGTCACCTTGTTCAGCTCACGGTAGTCGATTCACATGCGAAAACTACCATCCTTTTTCTTAACGAACAAAACCGGAGCACCCCAAGGTGAAGTGCTCGGTCTAATAAAACCTCTATCCAACAACTCCTGAATCTGGGACATCATCTCCTGCATTTCAGCAGGTGCTAAACGGTACGGTGCACGAGCAATCGGTGCTGCACCCGGTACAAGATCAATATGGAACTCCACTTCCCTCACGGGAGGTAAACCAGGCAACTCCTCGGGAAACACGTCAGCAAACTCGCGCACTATCGGATCATCAGCCGCGGTCTTCTTTGCCACGCTCGTATCAACGACATAAGCAACGAAGGACTCACAACCCCGCGTCATAAAACGACGAGCCCTAACCATAGATATCAACCCCAAATCACCCCGCCGTCTCTCACCATAAATAAAAATATCCCTACCCTGCTCACTCGGAATACGAACCATGCGCCTCGAGCAAACAATGTGTGCATTATTGGCAGCCAGCCAATCCATGCCCACAATCACATCAAACCCCCCAATAATCATAGGTACAAGGTCAATAGTAAAAGTACGATCCTCAAGACTAAGCATGCAACCCAAATAAATATCAGTAATCATCACAACTGACCCATTTGCGGTCTCAACAGATATAGGAGGAGGTAGCACAGAAGATGCAATACTCAGATGACGTGCAAATGCAACAGATATAAAAGAACGGTTCGCACCAGAGTCAAATAACACACGAGCAGGTAAGGTGTTAAGTAAAAAGATACCAGTAACCACGTCAGGTGTCTCGCGGGCCTCCTCTGCCGTGATCTGAAAAGCACGAGCTGGAACTATAACAGTGTCGTCTCTCCTAGTCTGAGTCTGTCCTGTAGCTGGGCGGCTCACTGATGCAGTACTACCACTCATACTCTGTCTCTTCCCCCTACGAGTGCAATCCCTCGCCATGTGTCCAGATCCCCCACAATCATAACAAGTAAGTGGAAACTTCGGGCAGTTAGCCCGAACATGCCGTGAATCGCCACATGCTCGACAACATGTAGATACCCCGCTACAAGTCCCCGAATGTCTCCTGCCACATCTCTGACAATCTCGTGGTGCCTGGGACTGCGATCTCTGCTGCTGCTGCTGCGGTCGAGAAAAAGATGAACCATGCGATCCAGATGTAGCCTGATATAACTTACCAGAACCCTGAGGAGCAAATCTCCTCGGCGCAGATGACCCAGAAGAAAATCCCCTAGAAGCCCCAGCTGATGAACCCGATGATCTAGGCTGAAATCTCAGGAATGAACCGTCAGATCGAGACCTCTTGGGAGGTGGCATCAAAGAAGAAGTAGAAGTAGGACCCAACAATGTCCGCTCGCGCTTTCGCGCACTCATAGCTGCCTCCTCAAGAGTCTTATAACTCTACATCTCCACAAACTCTTTGATCTCAGATCGAAGCCCCGTCACAAACATATCTACTCTCGTCTCCTCATCCATCGCATATCTGGTCACAAACTGGGATTTCTCCTTGAACGCAGCCTCGTACTCTTGAACTGTTAGACCCTCCTGTCGTAAAGCTAGAAACTGCCTCTCAATCTCCCTCGTCAAGTCAGCTGGACAGTACTGATCCTGGAATATCTGCATGAACTGAGCCCAAGTCATGGCCCCCACCAGATCGGAACCAATAGCCCTCGAAGTATTTTTCCACCAAGTCAACGCTGGGCCCACTAGCATCCCTGCGGCATACTCTACCATATCAGTCTCTAAATAGTGACTCAGGCGAAATGCCCTCTCTGAACACTCGAGCCACTCCAGAGCCTTCACAGGCTCCATGGTACCATCAAACTCTTTCGCTCCAGACCCCTTAAAGGCCTTGAACGAAGCACGATCAGATCGTCGTCCGCCAGTCTCGGTCCCCACAGTATTACCTCCGCCAGTAGGTGCAGATACCAAAGGATTTCCCGCATCAGATCGGGATGAAGCAATCAAGTCACGAATCTCCTGGAAACCTTGCTGCACCTCCGCGCGACTCTCATCCATAACATCTCGTACATAATGGGTCATGTACTTCATCATCCAGGTCTCACGAGGGGTCAACGGCCCTCCCTCGGGTCCAATATCATCATTTAAATCATCCTCATCCTCGCGCTCCCCGTCAGAATGCTCTATATCCTCTGACTCTACGATAACTTGCTCATTGCGTGGATGAATGTGACTCTCGTCATCAGCCATGGTGCTGAAAATTAAATTTATGAGTTAAATTAAGAATTCGCTATGTTTACATACTTGATTAATCTACGGTTTGCTCATAAGGGTGCATGTTATATATTTATGAAAGTTACAGTTTAAGTCCTATCTTAACCGTACCCAATTTCCTAGGCCATCAGGGTAGAGTTGAACACGTAAAATCATAACTTAAGCTAATAGTGATCATGCATCCTACGGTTTAAGACTAAGTACCAAAAAGGTACTTAATTCACTTAAACCTAACTTGGCTCTGATATTGAAACACCCCGTTCTAATAACGCGACGCTTTTACTATAGTTCTGCAACATAAACCTCAAAATTAAATATAACAAAATTTATCTAAGTTCAAACCTCAAATTTAGTGCATAATAAACTAAACCATAACATTCAGAGTACGCTAAAATAAATAATCTAGTTATTACAACCAAATTGAAAGTCTAGGGATCTACCCATCCCAATTACAATTTTAGCAATAATAACAGAAAGGTGCGGAAGTCAATCTGATACCACGAACTCTCAAACCCTGGACCCTGAAGCAGGTGCTTTATCAGCTAAACCTGAAAAATTGCCCCCACAACCGGGGTAACCTAGCGAGTAACAGATTTAATAGCACAAATAAACAAAAATAACATGAATAATACAAGTATCGGCACAAATTCAACTTGTGTAGCACCCGACCTTCCCAGCAGTGCGTCCACGAATAGGTAGTCTGTGTAGCATCCGGCCTTCCCAGCAATGCATGCATACACAGTAACACAGCTTGCGGCACTCCCGACTTACAGCGTATAAAAATAACATGCAGCCACACAGGCATGCAATCACTACATAAATACACAGTATGCATACCGGGGAATAAGGGTTATCATGTCACAACTCAGGGTAGTGAAATGAGTAACAGATATCAAAGGCAACAAGCCAGTGCAATGGATAAGCATGGTAATAGAAATGAAACTGAAAACCAGTACAAACACATTATAAATGATCATTCATGAAATTAAATCAATTACTCACAGTGCTTGCAATCTATAACCCGCCAAGCGACTAACCGAAAATCAGCTGAGAGTATTTATCGAAAGTCACACGTCTCGGAGAACCACTAGAATCCTGATATCAAAGTACATTGTCTATTTATCAATTTTCTTAACTCTATAATTTACTAAGTCCGGTATCTAGTAAAGCTATAATTTCACTTTAGTTATTCCGCGAACAATTATGAATTTATTAGTTGAGGTTGCATGAATAATTCATCAATTTAATGAAAAGTACATTATTTATTAAGTTAATAAAAATTCGGGATCAAATTCGGACAATTATAGATTTATTTGGTAACACTTATCTAGCCAATTTAATTATGGTTCATTTAGAGTTTATTAAATAAATGTTAAACTCCTGTATAAAAGGAATTAATTAATTAGATTAATTTTAATCAACCCTTTGAACTAAAATTAACCTAGTTACTAATCGTAAATTTCTTACTACTTCAACCACATATAAATCTAATAATTAACAACCCAAGTTCAATAAATTAGGGGACCAACAATCTAAACTAACATAATTTAATGGATAACCCATTTAAATTAATAATAATCTAGCCCAAGATTACAAATTTAGAAAACAAACACAACACCAATCCTTTAAATATTATTATATAATTCAGCCTAATTAAAATGAAAAGAACCAGCCCACTCTTATTTGTTAAATGAGAGCCCAACATAATTTAATTAATTTTGAGCCCAAAATATAAATTAAAAGAATAAAATAAAAAAACAAAAGCCCACAACAACTTAAAAGCATACAAAAGAAACCCTAATCTAACTATCCCTCTCCTCTACCTCTCGGTTCGCACAAGGAAGAAATCAGAAACCGCCGCCGGCCTGAGAGAAATCGTCGGCCAACCGCCGGCCAAAACGGTTCCGGCGCCGATTTGGTCACCACCGAACACCACCCTACACACACACCTCTCCCTCTCTCCTTCTCCCTCTCGATTGAGCAACAGAATGAAAAAAAAAAAAAGAATAGGTGGCCGCCGGTGCATCTCCTCCTTCACTCGCTGGACCGAAACAAAGGAAAAGGAAAAAGAAGGCGGCGCTGGTGGCTATCTCCGCCGCCGAGCGGTTGCCGGTCAAACCCCCCCCCCCTAACACACACTCACATCTACGATAACTCACTCACTCTCCTTTCTCGATGGGAACCAGAAACGAGCAGAAAACGAAGAGACAACAGGCGGAGTTGCTGCCGCCGCCGTCGCCGACCACGGCGCTGCTGGTGCCGGTCACACCTCCACACCACACACACATTATTTCTACTCCTCTTTACTGATTTAAATCATTTTATGTAAGTTTTCGATTCACTAACCAAAATCCATGAAATATACATTTTGTTGTTCTTGAAACTTTGAAACCAAATTATGGAGGGGTTGTTTATCATTGTTTTAATGTTTAATTCTAGATTATTCTATAGGCAGAAATACGTTTTTGTGATTGAAACATGTATATAATATATGATTATTGTTATGGTGTGGATTGTTACCTTTAATGAGCCTCCAATGGTGATGAATGATGATGAACTTGTTGTTTAAATCCTTGAAATTCAGCCCCAAGCTCTTCAATATTTCAGAATTAGGTGTGTGTGTTCTTGAGGTGTAAAAGAAAATGCTACTAGGGTTTTCTTGTATGTGGGAATTTATGCAGATTGTGGATGATGATGATGGTTATGTTCTTGATGTATCCATGCAATACATGCATATATTTATTTTATTATTATTTTTTTTTCTCCACCATATTGATTTATACAATTAATAGCTTCTTATAGATATATAAATCAAGAATATGATGATGATTTAAACCACATTTTCTCGACTTAATTATTTAAATTAAACGACTAAAAATTAAATTATTTACCTCAAAATGAACGGGTGTTACATTTAAACAGAAAAAGGTTCCAAAGCAACAACTTTCAAAAACAGTTTCACATCGAACTGTACAAAAATGGATACCTAAAAGAGCTGTTAAAAAATGGGTACCTATAATAAAAGACATATCTGATGAGAAAAAGCATATCAAACCGCATGATATACCAAAGTCAAAAGTACCCAACTATAAGTGGGTACCTCATGTTTTATTTTGTCTTATAGGTAAATCATGTGTGGTACCTTGACTCCGGATGCTCAAAACACATGACTGGACAGAGAAAAACACTCACTAACTTTGTAGATATGTTATGTGGGACAGTCCGATTCAGGAATGATCAATTTTGTCCGATCAAAGGTTATGGGAGTCTTGCGTACGATAAGATAACAATTCAGAAAGTCTTCTACGTTGACAGTCTTGGTCACAACTTGTTCAGCATTGGACAACTCTGCGACAAAGGATTAGAGGTCAACTTCAAAGCAAATCGGTGCAGCATAAGATCTTGAGAAGGAAAAGAAATCCTTGCAGGGAACAGAAAAACCAATCTGTACTCAATAGACCTAGCCTCAATCAATCTGAAGAAGGATGTGTGCTTAATGTCAAAAGCAACATCTAAAATTTCTTGGCTATGGCATCGTCGTCTTTCTCATTTGAATTTTAAAGAATTAACCAACCTTGCAAAAGGTGGGTTAGTTAAAGGGCTACCAACTCTCAAGTTTCAAAAAGAGCAGTTGTGCGTAGCTTGTGAAAAAAGAAAGATGACTAGAGCTTCACACAAGTCCAAAACAGAACACTCATCAACAAGAGCATTGGAATTGCTTCACATGGACTTGTGTGGATGTATGAGAGTACAAAGTATAAACAAGAAAAGCTATGTGTTGGTAATAGTCGATGACTACTCCAGATACACATGGGTTTTCTTCCTGCGTTCCAAATTTGATGCTACCGAGATAATAATAGACTTCATCCGAAGAATTCAAGTCAAGTTGCAGCTTTCAGTTCAGACCATCAGATCAGATAACGGGATAGAATTTAAAAACAAATCACTCGAATCATTTCTGAATTCTGTGGGAATAACACATCAATTCTCAGCAGCTCGTACTCCACAACAGAATGGTGTCGTTGAACGAAGAAATCGGACACTAGTGGAATCTGCAAGAACGATGCTGGCATATTACAATCTTCCGTTATTCCTTTCGGCTGAAGCTGTAGCAACAGCTTGTTTCACGCAGAACAGATCAATCATCAACAAAAGATTCGGAAAAACTTCGTACGAATTAATAAACAAACGAGTACCTAATGTTAAGTTTTTCCATGTCTTTGGATGCAGGTGTTTCATATTAAATGACAAAGACAATCTGGGAAAATTTAGTCAAAAAGCTGATGAAGGCATCTTGGGTATTCAAAGGAGTTTGTAGCTTTCTGAGTCTACAACAAGCAGACCAAAACAGTCAATGAAAGCGTGAATGTAAAATTTGATGAATGCGTAGTAATGGCTTCTGAACATACCAATTCAAGAACCGACCATAACAAGCCGACTTCTATGAAGTCAACTGAACAGAGTGCAGATAATTCTGATTTAAATAAACTGTTCAAGAATTTCTATGAAGACTACTTTGAAAAGCCCAAAACTAATGTTTCAAATTTGGTGCCTGACAGGATTACTGAAGATCCAGTCGTAGTCTCGGACTATTCTCATCAACCCATTTCAGAAGAAACTGGAGTGGCTTCAACGACAGATGTGCACTTACCTACTGATAGTGTACAACCCATTCAACCTCCAGTATCTTATAAACCCCCTTACCATCTGAAAACTCAGAAACCCCTATCTCAGAAAATATATCATCTACATCAGAACCTAACCCCCGAATTCTCTACTTAGACTTAAACCCCAATCAAGACCAAATTCAACTGTATCCACATACCTTTAAGTGGACAAGAAATCACCCAACTGAAAATATCATTGGTGATCCTTCTGCATCATTCCAAACCCGAAGAGCAACAATAAATGAGTGTTTATTTTCAAACTTTCTCAGCAAAATTGAGCCAAAGAATGTTAAAGAAGCTCTTCTGGATGCTGATTCGATTGTGGCAATGCAAGAAGAATTGAATCAGTTCGAAAGGTTGAAGGTCTAGATATTGGTAGAGCGACCAAAAGATAAATCAATCATTGGCACGAAGTGGATTTTCAAGAATAAGAAGGATGAACATGGTGTCATCATTCGTAACAAGGCTCGCCTCGTCGCCAAAGGATACAGTCAACAAGAAGGGATC
This sequence comes from Centrapalus pauciflorus, assembly GCA_020465985.1. Taxonomy (NCBI): domain Eukaryota; kingdom Viridiplantae; phylum Streptophyta; class Magnoliopsida; order Asterales; family Asteraceae; genus Centrapalus; species Centrapalus pauciflorus. The sequence goes on along the minus strand of JAANYP010003331.1, from coordinate 85,773 downwards.
GATTATGATGAAACTTTCGCTCCAGTTGCAAGAATAGAAGCAATTAGGATGTTTTTGGCATTTGCTGCTCATAAAACCTTTACAATTTACCAAATGGATGTAAAAACTGCGTTTTAAACGGGGAACTAAGCACCTCGTGTTTGGTATGATGCACTTTCAACATACTTGTTGAAATGTGGATTTAACAAAGGTGCAGTGGATACTACCCTGTTTATAAAACGTCAAGGGCCAGATATTATAGTAATTCAAATATATGTAGATGATATAATATTTGGGTCTACAAATCCAGAATTTTGCAAGAAATTCGCTATCTAAATGTCCTAGAAATTTGAAATGAGCATGATGGGAGAAATAAATTTTTTATTACGTTTACAAGTTAAATAACAGACTGATGGAATTTTTATCAATCAGTCAAAATATATTCAGGACATGTTAAAGAAATTTAACATGGTCAATAGTACTTCTATGAAAACTCCCATGGCTCCGGATTCCAAATCCAAACTCGATGAGGACATTTCAGGGAAACCTGTAGATGTAACTCATTATCGAGGTATAATTGGGTCATTAATGTATCTAACTGCAAGTAAACATGATATTATGTTTGCTACATGTGTTTGTGCTAGATATCAGGCAAATCCAAAAGAATCACATTTAGCTGCTGCTAAAAGGATATTAAGATATCTGAAGGGAACACCAAACCTTGGTTTGTGGTATCCCCGGGATTCTTCATTCAATTTAACTACTTTTTTTGATGTTGATCACGCAGGTGATAAAATGGATAGAAAAAATACATCAGGAGCAGTTCAATTCTTAGGTGACAAACCTGTCTGCTGGTCATCCAAGAAACAACACAGTGTTTCACTGTCTACAGCCGAAGCAGAATATGATGTTGTATCATCATGCTGTTCTCAAGTGTTGTGGATGAAGAGCCAACTGAGAGACTACGGGTTTACACCACAGAAGATTCCAATCTATTGTGATTCTCAGAGTGCAATAGCCATAACATCAAATCCAGCGCAACACTCTAAAACCAAACACATCGACATCCCGTATCATTTTATTAAGGATCATGTAGAAAATGGTAATATAGAATTATATTTTGTTCCTACTGAATATCAATTAGCTGACTTGGTTACCAAAGAATTAGATGAAAAACGGTTTAATTTTTTGGTGTACAAGTTGGGTATGTTGAATAATTAGATTTAAAAATTCAGTAGTTACAAATTATAATTTTAAATTTACATTTTTTACTTTGATCTTCATTTGATGTTAAATTCATGAGTTTTAAAGTTTAAATTTTTCGGAGTTTAACAGATCTGGATTGTCATGTGCAGGGGGAGCAGAAAAATTATTTTTTTTCTGATTTTTGAGAAAATCTGATAAATTTTATCTGATATTTTTTGTAGGGGAAGCAGACATTTAAAAATAAAATATACATCTGAGGGGGAGCTGAATTGCAAACATCAAGGGGGAGCAATATGTTTTTGTTTTTAAATTTTTTTTTTGGTCTATTGATGTTTTTTTATTTTTATTTCTTTGTTGTTGTTAAAAAAAATTTGTTTTATTTTTTATGTTTTGATTTTTTTTTTACTATTGTTCAATTTTTTTTTGTTTTTGTGTTCTTATATTTTTTTTGGTGTTAAAGTTTTCTTTTTTTGTTTTTTGTTGGGTATTAACATATTTTTTTTAGATTTTCATTTGTGTTGGTGAAATGGGCTTGAATTAAAACAAAAATGAGAGCAAGTGGGCCGGGTATATGTTTTTTAATTTGATTTTGAAATTTCAACTATAAAGTTGAAATTCAAAATTCAAATCATTTTTTTTCGATATACCGACACTGTTCACCTTCTCTCTCAACTCCCTTTCTTCCTCACGAAGATATCTCAAAATCTCAAACGAATTCAGCCTTTTCATCATTTTCAGTTGCTAAGTGTAAGTATTTTTTATAGTTTCATGTTTTATATATCAGTTTATATGTTATATTATTAGTTTCTGTTTGAAGATAATATGATTTGTGTGTGTATTCATGTATATATGTGTGTGTGTTCATGGGTTTTACTCTTGTGAAATTAACAGTGTGTTGGCATGCGGTTTATCATTTTGAACTTGAATATCAAATTTCAAGTTTCAATTTCTAACACACAAACAGCAAATTGAAATTTTTGGTGAAAAACATTTCGAGTTCGTATAAAACTGAAAATTGGATTTTTTACAAAGAAGTTGTTGTTTTTGAACAAAGTTCAGTAAACAAAAGTTATCTGAAATCAATTTTCGAGTGGGACTCATGTGTTTTAATAAGTGAAACAGTCCCTGAAATTCAAATTTTTGAAAATCAGTGAATGAGGACTTAGGAAAAAAATTTTAAAAAGTTTCTCGATTAATATTGTTATCGAGAAAGTATCACATTCTGTGCGAGTTGAATATAATATCATTCGAGAAATTTGTAGTTCAATTCGAGTTGATCACTTAGTTATTCGAGAAAATATTTTATGTTATTCGAGTTGATTCATGTTCCTGCCTTAGAAAATTTTTGTATAATCCTCGATAACATAAAAGATTCGAGTCCATTCAAGTGATATTCGAGTTGAATTCATTTCAGGACTTAGAATATGTGTATTTCATTCGAGTTCATTCTTATATCATTCGAGTTGAACTTATCATTAGTTCGAGAAACCCCATTTGATGATCGAGTTGAGTAGAGTCCAGGACTTAGAATTTTTTCAATACAAGTCTCGATAATTCCTTCATTCGAGAAAGGACTCTATTTTATTCGAGTTGAGTTGTAAGTCTTTTGAGAAAACATCAGACTTGATCGAGTTGGTTTTTAGTGTCATTCAAGTTGGTACTTAGGCATATTCGAGAAACATTATTCTTTATTCGAGTTGAGTTCTTATGTCTATCAAGTTGAGTCATTCAATATTTCGAGGAGCTTTAAGTGTCAATCGAGTTTTAAACTCAAATTTTTTGAAAAAGTGTAAGTGTTGGGAATTTAAATTTTTAAGAAAACTGTCACATTTTTCAAGAAATTGTTTAAATCTGTGTTTTTCAAACATTGGTCTCTGAAAGATTGACTTTGGAATCCTATCAATAATATTTTCATATTATTGTCTGGATACCCGATGCTTTAAACAGAAAAGCACATATTTTTATAATTTCTAGCAAAATGTTTTATTTTTCTATTTGCAGGATTTCATTTGTTTATTAGTTGAATCTAACATGCTTATTATTTTTCACAAGTTTCAAATGGCTTCACAAGCTCAATCCCAACACTCAAACTCCTCTGACTCCCATTCTTCATCAAACCACACCCTCATGTCTAAACTAGTTCGATCTGCATCAGTCACTCGACCTTCACCCTCTACTCTCATACCAGACAATCAGCTTGTTAAACCAATATACTGCTTACCATTCCGAGATAATAATCATCGCCTTGACACCAAAGTCATTAAAGTAAGTCATCCGATCATTGGAGATATTCTCAAAGGTCATTCTTTGGGATATCTTCTTCAATATAAACCCTCCATTCCTCATGTTTATCTTCAACAATTCTGGCATACAGTGAAGTTTGACCAAGCTGATGGTAACCATCATTTCAAGGTTACCATCGATCAGTTCAAAACCAAAATCACCTTAGCCAGACTGAGACATAATCTATTCCTGCCTCGTCGAATAGATACAGTGAATTTTCCAGAATTAGCCGACTTTGAAGATTTCGTTTTAAATGAGGAATTGGTGCATGATTTAATATGCTTGGGATATTCAAGGCCACTACCTAAGAGTTCAAAGTTCCATCAAAATGGACTCAATGGTAAATGGTACACTCTCTTTGCTATCATCAACCGGTGCATGACATTGAAGCACACGGGAATAGACAGATGTAGTATACACTGTCTCAGAATTTTTCATGGCATAGCTTTCAACAAGCATTATGACTATGCATAGTGTATTTGGGAGGATCTTAAGGAAGTCGTGCTATCAAAGACGACAAACCGATCAAGGAAATTTGTCCCTTTTCAACGTTTCATTCAAATCCTTATCAGAGGCATTCTAAGGGCAAATGAAAATATATCGAAAAGATCAAGTTCTCAACGGTGTCTCGATTATGTAATGATGAGCTTACACGAGGTACCAGATTCACCAAATGCAAATATCATGCCTATTCCAGAAGCGTTATTGAAGTATGCTGAGCAGAAGAGTGAGAATGTCAGGTTGTACAAAATAGATCATGCTCCTATAGGGACCTAATAATCGGGTTCTCTTAACCAAGGAGTTGTAGGAGAGGAGGAACTTCAGCATGGGGCTGAAGTTCAGGGAAGCCAAATAGTGTCTGAGGGAGCAGAAGTTGATGTGAGGGGTGGTGAGGGAGAAGCCAGTAGCTCCGATTCTGAACGAACATTGTCAAACATTAATGAGGGAGCTGCTGAAGGAGAGGATGATGATGATGATGATGGTGATGAAGGAGGTCCTGATCATAATGAGGGGGGTGTTGGATTAGTTGATATAGTAGAAATAGCACGACAGAGTGTGGGGGATGTACCAAACCCAGAAAGTCGGGATAGAACCACATATGCTGTTAGCTCCCAACAGGGAGTTAGCATTGAAGAAGTCAGTATCCCACTGACGATTGCACACCCCACCGCCCACTCAGTCTCCTCTCAACAGGAGACTTTTTCATTTGTTCACCGGGATGAAGCTCAACTGCTATCCGAATATCCTTTGGATTTGATGGATATTGGAACAAGTACACATCCGCCCGAGTGTACGACTTCTTTTGTTGCACATAGTCTAGAACTGATACACACTAGAACACTTGCGTCTACTTCATTTGTTGAAGTAAGTGCAGTCGAACTATGTGTCACTGCCGGAACAACCTCAGTAACGGAAGCATTTGTTGCTCCGTCACTGGAAGAGGTTGGAAGTCCAGTCAGAGCACATCTATGCCATCTCTGAGCACTGGTCACACAGAGGTTCTTTTTACAAGTTCCACTGTCGTGTCAACTGGAAGTCTAAGTGACCCAGTAGTTACTCTTTCCCCGTTCGTTACTGAAACATCTTTAAATCAAGCATTGAATGCTGCTGTTGTCGGATAATCATTTGACAGCCCAGTTATCAGAAGTCATGTCTCAGATGACGAATATCCAAAAGTTTTTAAAACGCAAATCTGTTGCAGAAGAAACTCTGAAGCAACCAGATCCACATCAGGCTATAGAAGAGCTACGAGACTTTGTTTTTGAACAACTTGATGGGATGCGAGAACGCATGATAGGGTTGGAGTGTACAGTGACCACAACATTGGGAAACTTATCTGAACGAGTATCAGCTATAGAGCAAACGTGTAAGGCTCAAGCTTCAGCACCAAAACGAAGGCATGACGAGCATGATGATGACTCCGATGATGCTCCTCATGAGGGGGAGAAGAGGAGGAATCTTGATGATCCAACACTTGGTCTATTGATGATTACGTATCCAGAGAAAGAGACTGAGGCTCAAGAGAAAGGAGAAGCCGGAAGCTCAAAAGAACCTGCTGATGTTCAAGAAGGACAGGAATTGATTCTTTATGAAGATGTTCCTGTTCCATTGAGCATTCAATCAGAATTTTATAATTTCGATGAATATGAAGATTCAGAAGATGATGTTCAGGAACAAATTCCAATGATTGATAATGTTACAGAGAAAGTAGTGGAGATTGAAGAATCAGATGATGATGATGTCATTGAGTTGACAGATGTTGCAGTTCGAGCTGAAAGAATAGAAGAAGAAGAAGTTTTGGTACAGGAAATCCTTAAAGATGATATACCTTTACCGACGGTTGAAAAGCCTAAGGTTACGGTCCAAGTCAAGGAAGAAGAGATGGATCCATTCCATGTAGAGAGTTTTATTCCTCCAGTTGTTAAAGAAGTCAATGAGTTTGAGATTATGGAGAGGTTCTTTAATGAATATGTCTTAGCGGATGAATCGCAAAGACAACATCAACTAAGGTTTGAAGCTCAAAGAATTGTTCAAAGGGAGATTAATGACATGTTGTGTATTCTGAATGAAGAAGAAGTAAGAAAGAAAAAGAAAAAGGGTTTGGAGCTTTCGTCAAAGAAATCTGCTGAGTATACAAGGAAAAGGAATAAATTGCCATATCTTGAAGATTACCTTGAGAAGAAGATATTTTGTAAAAAGCAAGCTTCGTGCACGTTTCTGAAGTTACTTAGAGTTTTAGAGCCGAATAGACCAAATCTTGCAAATTATGCAAGTTTTCTTCAGAATAAGGCTCAAAGTGCAGAAAAGGTCAGAAGTGAGTTTCCGATTGTTGACTTGATAAAGATAGAGAATGATGGGTTTGTAAAGATTTTTTATCCTACTTTCACGGTCACTAGATCAGACGGGAATACATACACTTTTACAGAAGCAGACATGTTTTGGATGAACTTGGTTGATATTGAAGACTTATTTGATGAACTTTGCAGAAATCAACAGAATGAACACTGTAGGTTTGCTCTAAAGACGTTGTTTCATTTCATGCACATTAAGCTAGTTCTCATGTCAGTGCAAGATCTTCAAATCGGTGTTGAAAGAGGCATGCGAAAGATCAATGTATCTCCACCGAATAGGGAAATCAAGTTTGCAGGGGAACTGAAAGAATATCAAGTAATATTGGTGAAGTGTCCAGCTGTAATGTACAGAGATAAAAATCGAAAGCTGAGAGCAATGAGGAGTATTGAATTAAACAAGTTTTGTGATGGAACCCTTCAGAAGGTGATGAGTGGGTTGAAGGGTAAATTGGCTGCTGATCAGAAGAGGAAAACTAAAAGAGGAACCCTCAGTACTTATGATAAAAGACTCATGGTAGAATTCATTTCAAAGATTAAGTGGAGGCTATCCAACAGAAAAAGTGTGAGGAATTTTGAGATGAAGTTGGGCTGACAAAATGAAGACTTGGCTTATTTAATCAAAGGGGGAGAATGCTGAAACTTATTTTGTTGATGAAACAAATATGTCAAGGGTATAAAATGTAATTAGGTCAAAGTTGTAAATAGAATATATATAGCATTTTGACTTTGTAATAGTGGTAGATCTGACATCTTGTAAATCATCTTTTTGCACGGAAATCATTGAAGAAGTTAGGCTACAGTACACGTTCATTTCATCTCATCTCTGTAATTGTTTTGATATTAATCAAATCATTCGGTTAGTGTTCTTGATCTTGTTCTTTATTGTTTACTCTTAATTGTTGATTGATAATTAGGAATCACATAATTTATTTTATGATTTTCTAAAGGTTACATTTTATTTTAAAAAATCTAAACCAAAAACGTTGAATTTTAGTTTTTAATTGATAATAAATATTTTTTCGTATGCCTTTAAAAATAATTTATTATTTATTTTCATGTGTTCTATACTAAATTAATTTTACTGATTTTTAAAATTATTTTGAATTATTTTATAATAATTACAACATTAATAATAATTATTAAACTAGTAACGGTAAAATGGTCATTTGACATGGCCAAAAGACCATATGTGTAACAAAATTCAACCACAAGGACTATCATTGTATTTTTTAAAGTTAAAGGACTTAATCCATAATTTCTAATAAACCATAGTGACAAAATCTGTAATTTACCCGTATATAAATAGATGACACTTGACACCTAACTAGAATGTCAATTGGCGTAAGCTGGAAGTGACACGTGTAATATTCTACAAATATATTTAAAAATTAAATTAATTTAGAAAGAAATTTCGCCTATTATCTTTGAATTCTGTTTTAAATCTGAGTCCACAACTTATGTCTTTCACTATCTTCTTATCCAAGTTTTTAAAAATATTAAAATAAATAATTAAATTGATTTAGAAAAGAAAAAAAAGACTATTTACCAGATTTCTATAATTTTTTTTTCTTTTCTATTATTATTTGATTCTTGGTTATATATTTTATTTTTAATTACCTCATTTATATATTTTCAATAATTTTTTTAACAGTATAATATTACTATTTTATTTGTTGTTTCTAAAATAATTTTTAAATTTATACAAATTAAAAAAATAATTAATATCTCGTGTACTACACGGATAATAAACTAGTATATTAATAAAACAAAAATTTAGTAACATGTGTCAATTTCTTAACGAGTGAGTTTGTTTGTTTTCCATCCCAGTTTTCCTAATATAATTCATTCAGTTTATTCTTTAGTTACTTGAAAAACTAATATGAATTACTATTTAATTTAAAGTCAATCAAATTAAATGATTTAAATTTAAATTTATTTTCATTCCTAAATTTTTTTATTAATATTAATTTATATTACCAACTTAATCAATTTTAAAAATGAATACAAGTTTTTCTCATATATGAGAGTTTGATTTTAAACTATTTATTACTAAAAAATAAAAATACATTTATAATGTTATAATATTAAAATATATTTTCCAATATAAATGCAATAATGTTCTTATCTTGACTATTCATTTATTATAATTAGCTTGTATCATATTTAAATTCTTATTTAATGAAAATTTTTATATTATTTTGATATAACCATTTTATTATTTTATATATGTTTTTAAACTAGTTACTTAATACTCAAGTATAAAATTTTATTAAAATGCTTCTGGTGCGTTTAGTTTATGAAAATTTTCATCTCACTTTTCAATGAAAATGAAAACTTGTTACTTAACAACAATTTCATAAACTTTCATTTTACTTTTTAAAATACCACTTTTCATATTCTCTCTCTTACTTTTCTATTACATACCCTATATTTTTTATAATACTCTCTTTCTCTCTCTTACTTTTCTATTACCTAACCTATTTTTCTTATTTTATAATCACTCATCTTATTTTTCTTAAAACAAAAACTTCATCATCTAAACAAGTTTTCACTTTTCATAGAAACTCTTGTTTTTTTTCTAAAAACTATAACTTGAAAACTGAAATTGAAAACCAACTAGTTTTCGTGAACTAAACGCAACCTTCATTTCCTTCTCTTTTTCATGTGGTATGGAAGAAAGTCTTTATTTAAAAATTAAATTTTAATCCATATAAAGAAATTGTTTTATAGTTTTTTTATTATTAAGATATAATTTCAAATGCTTAAGTATAAAAAAGTCGGTGTCATCATAAATTAAATTACTATTTTCATTAGTTTGTTTTTATCATTATATTTTTTCTTGATATAGTCATTGAATGTTTCTTGTGGATAGATTTTGTTTATTATATTGCATGTATAATCAATTTAAGATTAATGTGATAACTTAAGGTTTTCCATTATGATAATGTGATTTTTTTAAAATTTGATGATAAATTATTTTAAAGTATCGATCTTTATTAATCTAATATTTTCTATTTTTCTTTATTTTAGAAATCTTATTTGAAGTATTTGTGTAAATATAATTGTTATATACAGTTTCTAAAATCATTATAATAATATAAAATCAAATTATAGTATTCATTTAATGATGATATTAAAACACGTTCAATCTAACAAGATAAATACATTTTATTTTTTTTAAAGTAAAGTAAAAGACAAATACATTTTATTAATTCTAATATCTATAAACATTAATAAATAATTAATTCTATCCACTATTTGACATTATCTAATAATGTTGTTTACCATCATTATTTATTGACATTTGTTAATTTTTAGCTAATCTAAATCTAAACTGTAACACCCACACTTCTCATACAAATGCCACGTCAATACAATACACAGGTGGCAATATCGCAATCATCTAACAAGTACACATGTCACAGGATTAGCGGAAAACACTGTTAATTAAAACTTTAATACATGAGTCATACATCGTCTCATAAACTGACACTGGCACATATACACAACTGATTACTGATAAACACGGATTACTGAAAGCTAACATAACACTGATCCAGTACAAGATACAGACAACAGCTCTAAAGTCTAACAACAGCAATCAACAAACACCCTCGACCTCTGAATCACTTCGGCTGCTGCGACTGTGGCTGCGACCCCACGGTATGACTGCCTGAGACACACACAGGACTCGAAAACATAAGCTGGACAGCTCTTGAGTACGCGAGGGTTAGACACTGCAGGTAAGCACATATAACATACACAACACACATATCTTGTCACATATATGCAACTCGATGCATAACACATATCTCTGCTCACAAGGGGACGCCGTTCCCCAGCTAACAGGCCGCACACAGCAGCGGTTAGCTACTCAATAGGCACAGGAGCGACCTGGCAATATCACTGCCGTATATATACAGCCTCATATCTCGTGACTGGTTAGGGACAGTCGGCCTGCGCGATCACATATCGCGGACACTGCAATTCAAACACATATAGCACGTAGGGGGGGGGGGGTAGAGAAACTCATACCTGCGTCGTATCTCTGTCTCACATACACAATCAGAACACATATACACGACTCATAAAAGTATACGCACGCTTTGTAAAAGACTCGAGTACTCACCGATTACCCGAAACTTGACTTGAAACCCGGAACTCTCAATGCGGCTCGGCACGCGATCGGCTAGAACCTGTAATCGATACGAACCCCACATATTAACGCAAACTCAATAATCGAACAACTCAATCCAACACAATTATCATAATCGAAATAAACCCCAAACACATTCCCGGACGGATAACCGATCCCCGAAACCCTCCTACGGGATCCTACCGAGACTCAATATCCCAAACAATTCAATTCAATAATATCCCGAAGGAACTCGGCCAATTAACGACCCACAACTCCCTTATAAAGACTAAACCAACTTCTCTGGCAGACTGATATCCGCGCCGCGCCCTCGGCCTTCTGCGCGTCGCGCCGCGATCATGCGCCTGCACTCATCTTTGCTCTTCGACCTCCATAGCCGAACCAGGGGCCATACCCCTTCTCAAACACAATTTCCAGCTCAAAACACATATACAAACACTACACAACAGTCCATAACACTTCCAGAGACCAACTTATGAATTTCACAATATAAAACACAATTCAAATCCTCAAATTAAGCTAGCTCACCTTGATGGTCTTCAAGCACACAAAAGAAGAAGGGAGATGATGAAGGACACAAATTCCAGCCCCCAATTTCCTACTTTGATTTCCTTTTCTGCTGTAGTTTCACACCAAAACACACACACACCTTTTAGGTTTTCTTTTCTCAAATTGGATAAGGAATGAGGGAACAAAGGCTCAACACATATATACGTCTTTATCCATATCCGGTTCCGGACCCATTAACTCGGACCCGATATTACTTTTTCACAATTTATATCATTAGGACCCAATTAATTCCACGATCTCAAAGATAATAGTAATCCACTAATTATTAGCTCGGAGACACGTATCACTCAATCTTGACACGTTAAATCCACGAAACGTAATTTAATTGGAACACGCAACAATTATTAAAATAAAGAGCCAATAAATTAAATCCACGTACCAGGCTCAAATCCGGGATGTTACAAATCCTCTCCTCTTAAAAAGATTCCGTCCCGGAATCTAGCTCGGTCTCGGGAATAGCTGCGGATATCGGCTCCTCATCTCGGCCTCGGGCTCCAAGGTGGCACTAGTACCCTTATGATGCCTCCACTGAACGAGTACTAGCGCGATCTCTTTGTTCCGCAATCTCTTCACTTTACGGTCGGTAATTGCCTCAGGCTGTTCGACATATCTCAAATGATTATCCACGGTGATCTCGGATAACGACACAAACTGATCGTCCTTGGCCAGACATTTCCTCAGATGACTCACATGAAACGTATCGTGGACTCCGGCCAGCTCAGGAGGCAATCTCAACCTATAAGCCTGATCTCGGACTCTGGCGATAATCTCGAACGGACCGATGTACCGCAGACTCAGCTTACCTCGATGCCTGAATCTGATAACTCCTTTCCACGGCGATACTTTCAGCATAACACGGTCCCCGACACTGAACTCGAGCTCATTCAGACGACGATCAGCATAACTCTTCTGCCGGCTCTGTGCCACTCTCATATGCTCGCGGATCACTACCACTTTGTCGCTCGTCTCCTGAAGTAACTCGGGCCCACTAATAGGTCGCTCGCCGACCTCACCCCAACACACAGGGGTTAGGCACTTACGCCCATACAGTGCTTCGAATGGAGCCATCTTGATGGAGGAATGGTAGCTGTTGTTGTACGCAAACTCGACTAACGGCAAGTGAACGTCCTAACTACCACTGAAATCAATCGCACAAGCTTGGAGCATATCCTCGAGAGTCTGATTCGTCCGCTCTGTCTGCCCGTCTGTCTGAGGTCTGTACGCTGTACTCAACTGAACTCTCGTCCCCAGCTCGCGCTGAAAGCTCTGCCAGAACCTCGAAGTAAACCGCGTATCTCTATCGGACGTAATCGACATCGGAACGCCATGCCTCGAAACTATTTCACTGATATACAACCGAGCTAACTGATCCATAGTGATGGTGCCTCTCACCGCCAAGAAATGAGCACTCCTAGTCAACCGATCCACAATCACCCAGATCATATCATTGCCTCGAACGGTACGCGGAAGCCTAACGATGAAGTCCATCGTGATGTGATACCACTTCCACTCAGGGATCTCTAAAGGCTGCAATTGCCCGTGAGGCTTCTGATGCTCGGCTTTCACACGTAGACAAGTCATGCACTCCTCGACATATCGACCCACGTCTCTCTTCATCCCTGGCCACCAATAGAACTCACGCAAATCTCTGTACATTTTGGTGCTCCCGGGGTGGATAGACAACCTCAAACGGTGCGACTCATCTAAGATCAGCTGTCGCAGATTACCGACTCTCGGAACCCAAACCCGATCATGAAATGCCCACAAACCTCTACTATCTCTGCTCAATGCCTCTAGCTGTCCCGCAAGCCGCTCTCTTTTCACATTCTCCGCCCGCAAACCTTCTAACTGAGCATGCCTCAGACTCTCCACAAGAGTTGATGTAACCTCGAGCCTCGCTGCTCGGGAAACCACTGTCTGACCGCACGCCTTGCGGCTCAACGCATCGACCACCACATTGGCCCTACCCGGATGATACTGGATCTCGCAGTCATAATCCTTCAGTAACTCGAGGCTGCGCCGCTGTCTCATATTTAGCTCCTTCTGACTGAACAGATACTGAAGACTCTTGTGATCCGTATAGACCACAAACCGCGAACCGTACAGATAATGACGCCATATCTTCAACGCAAACACTATCGCGTCCAACTCGAGATCGTGCACGGTGTGATTCTCCTCATAGGTCTTTAGTTGTCGCGACGCATATGCAATTACCTTACCTCGCTGCATCAGAACACAACCCAAACCGGTACCCGATGCATCACAATAGACCACGAAATCCTCTGTACCCTCGGGCAATGCTAACACTGGAGCCTGACATAACCGGGACTTCAGCTCTCTGAAAGCCGACTCCTGCTCATCCGACCACGCGAAAGGAACGGACTGCCGTATCAATCTCGTCAACGGCCTGGCAATCCTCGAGAAATCCTGAATGAAGCGGCGATAATACCCGGCTAGTCCCAAAAAGCTGCGAACTTCAGGCACAGTCTTCGGCGGATCCCAACTCATGACGGCCTCAATCTTCGCCGGATCCACTGAAATACCCTCGGCGCTCACAACATGTCCCAAAAAACTGGACCTCACGCAACCAGAACTCGCACTTGGAGAACTTCGCATACAATCGCTCCTCTCGCAGCACGGTCAAAACCTCTCGCAAGTGCTGCTCGTGGTCCTCGGCACTCCTCGAATATATCAGGATGTCGTCGATGAAGACTATCACGAACCGATCCAACATAGATCTACACACCCTGTTCATCAAATCCATGAATGTCGCGGGTGCGTTAGTCAGTCCGAAAGGCATGACTAGAAACACATAATGGCCGTATCTCGTCCGAAACGCAGTCTTCGGCACATCCTCATCTCTAACTCTCAGCTGATGATAACCCGATCTCAGATCTATCTTCGAGAAGAAACTCGAACCCTGTAGCTAATCGAACAGATCGTCGGTATGTGGAAGCGGATAACGGTTCTTCACCGTCACTTTATTCAACTCTCGATAGTCGATACACATCCGCATAGAACCGTCCTTTATTTTCACAAATAGCACGGGAGCTCCCCACGGGGATGAACTCGGACGGATGAATCCACGATTAAGCAACTCCTGAAGCTGCGACATCATCTCTCTCATCTCAGTAGGTGCCAGCCTATAAGGCGTCTTCGCAATAGGCACCGCTCCAGGGATAAGATCGATACGGAATTCGACCTGACGATCTGGCGGTAACCCAGGCAACTCCTCTGGGAATACCTCAGGGAACTCTCTAATCACAGGTATATCCGCTAGGGTCTTCTTCTCTAATCTGGCGTCAACAACATAAGCCAGAAAGGTCTCACATCCCTTCACGACATACCTCTGAGCTCGGGCCATAGACACAATACCAATCTCGCCTCGGCGCCTCTCGCCATACACTGTCACCGTCTCACTGTCTGAAATGGGTATCCGGATCATCTTCTTCGCGCACAGAATGTCGGCCTGCCTGGCTGTCATCCAGTCCATACCTACTATCACGTCAAAACTGCTGATCTCTATCGGCAATAGATCAATCAGAAACCGGTGAACATCGATCTCTAAAACACAATCTCGGAATACTCGACTCACTAAAGCTGTACTACCGTCTACCCTCTCAACAATTAACGGCACAGATAAAACAGTAGCAGGCACAAAAAAGTAGGCACAAAACACAACAGATACATACGAGCGATCCGCTCCAGAATCAAATAAAACACGAGCACTAAGCCCGTTCAGGATGTACGTACCAGAAACAACATCTGTGGACTCGCAGGCCTCCTCTGCCGTAGCCTGAAATACTCTACCCCGGTCCCGAGGTGCTGACTCACGGCGGCTCGAAGATGACGGCTCTGCTCTGGCACCGCTGGTACTCGCTCCCTGTATTGCAGGCGGTGCGTCTGGGCAATCTCTGACTATATGACCTGGCCTCCCACAGCGGAAGCACAGGGAATCCCTCGAAGTACACATGAAAGAAGTGTGGCCATACTGACCACAACGATAACAACGGGGCTGCTCTGACGTACACGGACCGGAATGACGACGGCGACACCTCGGACAGTCTCTCTCCCCGGCTGAACTGTCTGCCCGGCTCCCTGATGGCTGGGACCCCTGTCCCACGCTGCTCTGACTCTGACTGGGAGCAGTGTAATGGGAAGTCTGCCCCTGACTCTGACTGGCCGTCCCCGACCCCTGATACTGCCCGGACCTCCTGGACCTCCTGGACCTCCGATCTCTACCTCTGTCTCTGTCTCTGCGAAATCCCGAACCCTGCCCCTGAACCTGCTGCTGCTCAGGCTGTCTCTCTCTCTGGGACTCCTGGGGCTCTCGGTAGTAGCTACGGGACTGCTCAAACGTCTCTGTCCTTTGTATCTGGGTCGGAGGTTGACCCCTCTGCCTCTCGATCTCTCTCTCTCTCTCTCTGACACGAGCCAACTCCAAGGCTCTCGCAAATGTCGGGGTGTCGTGAAGCCCAACGAACTCCCGAATATCAGATCTCGAACCGTCGATAAAGGCATCAGCCTTACGAACCTCGGAATCCACGTGCTGGGGTGCAAACTGGGCATACTCATTAAACCTGTCTACATACTGCTGTACCGACATACTGCCCTGCTGGAGGTGTAGAAACCGGCGCTCCATCTCCCGGCGCTCATCCCGGGGAATATACTGTAACTCGAAGATAGCACGGAACTGATCCCATGTCATAGCATATGCTGCAGCTGTAGTCATAGACGACTCAATGGACTTCCACCACTGTGAAGCCCCTCCCTTTAGCTGATAAGCCGCATAGCCGACCATATCACGAGGGTCGACATGGGCAACTCGGAATGCTGCCTCTATCTCTCTCTCCCAAGCCATTGCCGCACCCGGCTCACCACCGCCTCGGAACTGAGGTGGGGCTCCCGCCATAAAGTCCTTAAAGGACCCACCTCGCACAGAAGAAGAAGATGCCCCAACCACTGTCTCAACACTAGTAACCGGAGGCAGATCAGATCTCTGTCGCTGCTGATCTCTCTCTATCCCTTTCTCTGTAGAACTCAGTCAACACGGCCAACATCTCTGACCGGCGGACATACTCATCTCCCGCTGGCTTCTCAGGCCCAGATCCCTCACCATGATCTGCCATAATAACCTGCACATATCACAAAGGTAAGATAACAGATCGATCACCCAGCGTTATACAATAAGCTAGGTCAGTTAATTCCGCTAAACTCAGTCTCAGGGAAGAATCCCACGGATCTGAACACGGTAAGAGCTCAAGCATCCACTGATACTTAATCCTGAAACCACAAGCTCTGATACCAAGCTGTAACACCCACACTTCTCATACAAATGCCACGTCAATACAATACACAGGTGGCAATATCGCAATCATCTAACAAGTACACATGTCACAGGATTAGCGGAAAACACTGTTAATTAATACTTTAATACAGGAGTCATACATCGTCTCATAAACTGACACTGGCACATATACACAACTGATTACTGATAAACACAGATTACTGAAAGCTAACATAACACTGATCCAGTACAAGATACAGACAACAGCTCTAAAGTCTAACAACAGCAATCAACAAACACCCTCGACCTCAGAATCACTTCGGCTGCTGCGACTGTGGCTGCGACCCCACGGTATGACTGCCTGAGACACACACAGGACTCGAAAACATAAGTTGGACAGCTCGTGAGTACGCGAGGGTTAGACACTGCAGGTAAGCACATATAACATACACAACACACATATCTCGTCACATATATGCAACTCGATGCATAAAACATATCTCTGCTCACAAGGGGACGCCGTTCCCCAGCTTACAGGCCGCACACAGCAGCGGTTAGCTACTCAATAGGCACAGGAGTGACCTGGCAATATCACTTCCGTATATATACTGCCTCATATCTCGTGACTGGTTAGGGACAGTCAGCCTGCACGATCACATATCGCGGACACCTGCAATTCAAACACATATAGCACGTGAGGGGGGGTAGAGAAACTCATACCTGCGCCGTATCTCTGTCTCACATACACAATCACAACACATATACACGACTCATAAAAGTATACGCGCGCTTTGTAAAAGACTCGAGTACTCACCGATTACCCGAAACTTGACTTGAAACCCGGAATTCTCAATGCGGCTCGGCACGCGATCGGCTAGAACCTGTAATCGATACGAACCCCACATATTAACGCAAACTCAATAATCGAACAACTCAATCCAACACAATTATCATAATCGAAATAAACCCCAAACACATTCCCGGACGAATAACCGATCCCCGAAACCCTCCTACGGGATCCTACCGAGACTCAATATCCCAAACAATTCAATTCAATAATATCCCGAAGGAACTCGGCCAATTAACGACCCACAACTCCCTTATAAAGACTAAACCAACTTCTCTGGCAGACTGATTTCCGCGCCGCGCCCCCCTGCAGTCGCGCCGCGCCCTCGGCCTTCTGCGCGTCGCGCCGCGATCATGCGCCTGCACTCATCTTTGCTCTTCGACCTCCATAGCCGAACCAGGGGCCATACCCCTTCTCAAACACAATTTCCAGCTCAAAACACATATACAAACACTACACAACAGTCCATAACACTTCCAGAGACCAACTTATGAATTTCACAATATAAAACACAATTCAAATCCTCAAATTAAGCTAGCTCACCTTGATGGTCTTCAAGCACACAAAAGAAGAAGGGAGATGATGAAGGACACAAATTCCAGCACCCAATTTCCTACTTTGATTTCCTTTTCTGCTGTAGTTTCACACCAAAACACACACACCTTTTAGGTTTTCTTTTCTCAAATTGGATAAGGAATGAGGGAACAAAGGCTCAACACAGATATACGTCTTTATCCATATCCGGTTCCGGACCCATTAACCCGGACACGATATCACTTTTACACAATTTATATCATTAGGACCCAATTAATTCCACGATCTCAAAGATAATAATAATCCACTAATTATTAGCTCGGAGACACGTATCACTCAATATTGACACGTTAAATCCACGAAACGGAATTTAATTGGAACACGCAACAATTATTAAAATAAAGAGCCAATAAATTAAATCCACGTACCAGGCTCAAATCCGGGATGTTACATAAACTTAAAAAATCTTAAATTATATAATTTATGTACAAACTTCAAATAAAATATTAAAATAAATAATATTATATTTTTAAATGAAAAAAATACAATATTATTAAATTACATCTAGAAAAGATAAATACACATTATTATTTTTATCTATTTGATATTTGTTAATAATTAATTAATTCTATCAACTATTTGACATCATCTAATAATGTTATATACCATCATTATTTATTGACATTTGTTAAGTTTAAGCTAATCTAAATCTAAACTTAAAAAATCTTAAATTATATAATTTATCTATAACTTTCAAATAAAATATTAAAGTAAATAAGATTATATTTTAAAGGAAAAATATAATATTATTAAATTACATCTAGAAAAGATAAATACACACTATTGTTTTCAAAATATAATAAATAATAAAGAGTAAATTACACAAATGGTCCCTGTGGTTTGGTACTTTTTGCTCTTTTCGTCCCTCAAACTTTTTTTTTGCACTAACAGTCCCAAAATCACAAATCTTTAACCCTTTTGGTCCCTACCGTCAATTAGGGCCGTTAGGCCAGTTAAGTCACAAGGGCAATTTCGTCATTTTCATCTCAGGGACCATTTACGTAATTTTCTAATACTTTATTTTTTTTCTATTTTTTATTTTCTAAAAACAACAAACTTTATCTCTTTTTTTTTGTTTCGGGATGCAGCTAGACATATGTGCTAATCTTCTTTTGCAAAGATATGCTTCCATTGTATCATCATCTTCGTGTGGTTGGTACCTTTTGTAATTTCATGTATTTATGAATTTTGGAGGCTGCCCTATTAAACCTGTATCCTCATCTATATGTATATGAGTATATCCTCTCTCTCTCTCTCTCTCTCTCTCTCTCTCATATTGACTGTGTGTGTGAATGCACAAAAAGAAATTCAACGAGTTGACAAGGAATTATTCAAATTGGATGATGCAGATATGAGCAAAGGATGAAGGATTATTCGCCCCCCAAAACCTGCTGCGTCAACAACAAACAGTAGAATTATGCGTATATATGAAAGATATGATTATATACAGCAGATTTAGCCAGGGAATCTAAGGTGTTGGGTATGGGTTTCAATGGCGACAGATGATAATCAACAAATCAAATGAAAGAAAGAAACCAACCGACCACCACGAAAACCCACCGTCACAGTATCCAGATCCAAAAGACCCACTGACCACCACAACCACCATCGCCGCCGCCGCTCCAATACAACGGCGTTGTTGGACTACCACTTTGTTGTTCTTTCCTAAAACCACCACCGATGGCAGTA
The DNA here is from genome assembly GCA_020465985.1 of Centrapalus pauciflorus. Classification (NCBI taxonomy): domain Eukaryota; kingdom Viridiplantae; phylum Streptophyta; class Magnoliopsida; order Asterales; family Asteraceae; genus Centrapalus; species Centrapalus pauciflorus. Next base: position 66,310 of record JAANYP010003331.1, on the reverse strand, counting down.
GGATTGGTCGATGACAATTTCTATAAAAAGAAGAAATCAAACTAAGAAGAATTCATAGAACCTGGAGTCACCGGAACCGGACTAGGCGGACTAAACGCCGGCGGGGAGTACTTTTACCCCAGGCGGTGGCGGAACCGTCGTAACTACGATTGACGTCGGAGTTTGATTAGCACTTGGCGGTGGTGATGCAAGAGATGCACCGGGAGGTGGCAGAGATAGATTCGTACTTGATCCAGAAGACGACTGGGACGACGGTGGTGGCGGAGAGCCGGACATGATTCGCCAAAGCATTTATGTGATTTAGGATGAACTGTGGAGTTAGCTGCGTCCCAAAACAAAAAAAGGAAAAAGTTTATTGTTTTTAAAAATAATAGAAAAAAAATAAAGTATTAGGAAATTACGTAAATGGTCCCTGAGATGAAAATGACGAAATTGCCCTTGTGACTTAACTGGCCTAACGACCCTAATTGACGGCAGGGACCAAAAGGGTAAAAGGTTTGGGATTTTGGGACTGTTGGTGCAAAAAAAAGTTTGAGGGACGAAAAGAGCAAAAATCCCCAAACCACAGGGACCATTTGTGTAATATACTCAATAATAAATAATTAACTATATCCACTATTTGACATGATCCAATAATGTTATTTGTTTTTATTATCATCTATTTAACATTTGTGTTTTTTTAACTAATCTAAACATAAACTTAAAAAGAAAATCTTAGATTATATAATCTATACATAAACTTCAAATTTTATATTTATAAAGTAATAAATCTTAAATTATATCAATTAAAAATATATAAGTATATTATGAAATATAAACATAAAATATTAAAATAAATAAGATTATATTTGAAAAAAAGCAATATTATTAAAAAACATATGTCATAACATGTTTTGTTAATTTAGAAATAAAAAATTTAAAGAATGTTAAAAAAATTGTTATTATTCACGTATATTTAAAAATATAGCTAAAAATATTTTTGACAAATAACTATACTTTTCTTGTATTTTTTTTATAATATATAATTAATATTTATATGGTTTAATTATAATTTTACATACATAATTTATAACCAATTATTTTTAAAAAATTATCAACGTAGTACATGGGTTCATAAACTAGTATAATAATTATAAGAATAATAGAGTTGTTTAATTTTGGTTAATTAATTATTAAATTAATCATATTAGATTTGGATTAATTTAATTTGCTTTAAAATATAAAGTAAAGTTAGTAAATGAAGTGGCTAAAGAAGATGACTACATATGGCAAATCAAAAGAGAGCACCACATATGACATCTATAATCTATAAGTATTAATAAAAGAGTAAATATACTCTTTCTTGTGAATCCACGTTTCATCACAATTAATTGACACGTGTTATTTATAGTTTTTAATAAATAACAAATAAGATTTAAATTAGATTTATCCGAATCTAATAAAATATATTTTAAATTCAAATCAAATCAAATAAAATCTAATAATCTAATAACTTATTAATTATAAAATAATAAAAATTAAATGAATATAGAAAAATAATTACTATTTATATATATTTAAAAATATAGAAAATTTATAAGTCATAATAAATAATAATATAATTCTTATATACTTTTGTTATTAAAAACAATATTTTTATCTTTACCTTTTTGGTTTATTATATTTTATAGGGTTTACAATTTTCGTCCATGTGGTTGTATATTAATTATGGTTATAATCATTCTAACGTTGAAATTACAATTTCAGTATATATGGTTGTCGTTTTGTTATGTTTTTAGTCATTTGACAAATCATTTTTTTTAAATGACCATTTTGCCCTTTTAACTTTGTTTCACTTTTAGTCCCTAACTACTTACTTTCCTTTTTATATTATTTTAATTACTTTTATCCTATTATTATTTATTTGATATTTAGTTTTTTTCTTATTGTTACAATTTAACTAAAGTGTTATTTATTTAATATGTTTAAATTTACTATTATTATTTTTATTATTTATTTATTTGATATTTATTTATTAATTAATTATTACAAGAATTCAATTAATATATTTTTACATATATGGATTTGTATATTAATAAGTTGTATTATTTACAATTAGGTTCAAATATTTATTCAACTATATATACATTTATTTTTAAAATATTTTATTACTTTTATTTTTTAAACCTTATAATTATTTATATATATAATTTAATTATATTATTTAATAGTTATATATTACTCATAAAAAATACTTAATTATCTTTTATTTATTTATTTTGTTAAGCGAATATATTTTGATTTATTTTAGAATACATACATACATATATACATGTATGTATGTGTGTGTGTTTATATGTTACGTTTTAATGAAATATATAATTTTTTTAAAACTAAAAAGTTTATATGTATATAAAATGCATATGTTTAAAGGTAGTTAAATTTAACAAAATATAAGAATTTGACATATTATATGTATAAACTAAATTAATTTTTTAAATTTTATTATAAATTCGTATGTACTTTTTGTTATGCTTAATGGAATAATACATTGAATATTTGTAATTTATATGAATATTAACTTTATGAAATAAAAGAATTAGAATGGATTACACGTTGAATAAAATATATATTGAACATAAAAGGTTTATAAAAATAGAAAAATTTAAATTTAAATATTTAGATATTTAAATAAATAAAAATATGTATAAATTTGGACAAAAATATGACCAAAATAATGTGTATTAATATAAAGTGATATAAAGTAGAGACAAAAGATAAATAAGTTAAATGATAAATAGTTAAAAATCTTACCTTTAAAAACTAAATATATAAATAGTTCAATATATGTTTAAATTTTATATGTAAGAACAATATTAACAATATAAATAACAATAATTAACAACAATACAATATATTAAATTTAGTCATACACAAGTTATTTTCAATTACTACTACTTATTCATGTAAATACTTAAACTATAATAAAATAATAATAATACTGGTAATACTAATATCAAATAAATAATTATAATAAAACATGTTAATAAGTTATTACTTCATTTAATTTTTAATAGTAATAATAAGAAAAATGTATTACATGAATAATAAAAAGAATAATAAGTCATTATGAAAATAAAATACAAAAGAAATATTTTGATGAGAGACCAAAAATAAAATAAAGTGAAAGGGTAAAATTATCATTTTTAAAAGGAATGGATAAATGGACCAAAAACATAACAAAACGCCAACTATAAGTACTGTAATTGTAAATTTATTATGAAAATGACGGTAACCATAATTTTTATATAAGCATGGGAACGAAAATTGTAATTTATCCTACTTTATATAAATATAATATATTAAAATATCTGTATGATAAGCTAATAATAAACTAGTATTATAATATAGACAGATATAACATCAAATCACATCAACAATGCCATCATATCATTTCTTAGTCATTCCAATGCTATAATTTCTTAATTAGTCAATTGAGCTTACACCGCTCATTTATATCAAACCCTACCAATGTTTACAGATATTCGGTTGTGAGGTGAACTGTGTACAACAAAATTTTATTATATATAATAATTTTACATAAAATTATTATCATATCCTTACAAATATTTTTTATCATCTTTATATTTTACTCCTTCCAAACAAGGATAGGATATATGATAGTTATTTCATATGAAAGCCACAACACAAGAAAAATTACAAGTCAATACCCAAAAAAATATATGACTTCAACTTTTAAAGTCTTTTCATACACCTCCCTCTATTACTTCTTAGTAGGGGTAAGCATTCAACGATTTAAACCGGTGAAATCGACAAATTGGATCAGACTGGTTGCATTACAATCTGTTTTTGGTTTTGTGAGGTCCAATTCGTTATTACTTTTTTTTTTTTTTTGTAAAAGTCTGGAAAACCGGAATCGGACTAGACCGGTGCAGTAGTCCCATTATTCTTGGTTCTAACCTTTTCACCTTTTTGGTTCTCAATTCAATTCATTCCGATTTTGAACCGCTACACACCCTTACTTCCCAGGCCTTTCCACCATGTAAATATTAACATGGGAATGGAATCGAATCAGGTCTATTGAATAGTTTAATAGTAGAATTCATGTGGTTACTTTATTTTCTTGTTAATCAAAAACTTTATAAGCCACGTATTTCTCGAATAACTTAATAAAGTTTATTTATATATAGAAACTTAAAGTTAATACATGTACATGTTATTTTTTTAAATAAAATAATAGTAGTGTTAATTGTCATAAATGTTATTTTTTTAGCTGTATGTGCTTTTTAGGGGTGTTCATAAAAATCTTAATCCAAACATCCGAAATAAAAATCTGAAATTCCGATCCAAAACTATCCGAAATTTCGGATTCGGATTCGGATAGTAAAATTCATGATTTTCGGATATTCGGATAATCCGATATCCGAAAATCCAAAAAAAATATGTATATATATATATATTTTAAAATTTTTTAGTATCTTTAGGATTGATTATTTATATAACTTTGAGTGTATTATTATTCTAATGTATATTTTTAAGTTTTATCTTGATATTATAGATTTATTAACTAATATTTAATATATTTTAGTTTTTTTAATCATTTTTTAGTCGTTTTGAGTAAAAATAATTCCGGATACATTTAGTTTGTGATATATTTATCTTTAATTTGTATTTGGATATATGAATTTGTATTTTAGATATTTAAATATTTGATTTAATTTTTATAAAATTAAAAAAAATATGAATTTTCGGATATTCAGATAATCCGGTATCAGAATCCGAGTTTTCAGATATTCGATTTTCGGATATCCGAAATTTCGGATTCGGATAGCAAACTTCACTATCCGAAATTTCGGATATCCGATTTTGAACACCCCTAGGCCCTAATGCTTATATATAAGCTATTTTTTTATCATCCTTCTAAACCTTTAATTAAAGTATATAACTTTTAATGTATACAATTCAAAAAATTTAATATTACATAAAACATGATCATTTTATATTTTATTACAATAAATAAAATATATTTAATTTTTTTAATTAAAATGAGATTATATCATCGATAAAATTAGGAAAAACAAAAATATAGTCCACCGAAAGAACGTCATGTGTCAAACATTGTCATGCTTTATTATAGTACTAGTTTTTTTCACTTACATATCAAGTAAATTTGTCATAACCATTATTTTTTTATGTTTATAAATAAATATGAATAGTAGCTACTTTTGTATGATTCTTTTAAACTTTTTATTTATAGATTTATATATTTTAATCAATCTAATGTAATTTTAGTTTATATATAATATAATATTTATATATTTCTTAAAACAAATAAAATTTATTAAATATGTTTTTAATAATTATGTTTTACTTTTCAAACAATTAATATTTTCTCTATAATGTGTACTTTTTATACATTTTGATAAATTTGTAGAAATATTTTATATATATATATATATATATAGAATTTGGTTCCACAGCGTCCCTCAAGAAATCCTGCGTATCCAGCGTCCATGAATAGGCAATGATATTTTCGTAATTGCAGCGACCATTCACATTGCTTAAATTCATCATTCACATTAATCGATCATTCACATTAGTCAATTGATCATTCATATTACTTAATTGATCATTCACAACACTTATTTAACTTTTTGTACACTTATTTGATCATTCACATTACTTAATTAACTATTCACATTACTTAATTGACCATTCACATTACTTAAATGATCATTCACATTACTTAATTAATCATTCACATTACTTAATTGACCATTCACATTACTTAAATGATCATTCACATTATTTAATTGATCATTCACATTACTTAACATTGATGGTATGTAGAAGATGAAGTCTGACAATGTTGTTCTCGTCATTCATCAAATGTGAATGAGCATTTACCTAATGTGAATGACCATTCACATTAGAAGATTGATCATTCACAAAACGTAGTTGACAATTAACAGGACTAATGTAAGGTGCTGATATTATTTCACCAATGTGAATGGTGAAATTTACTAATGTGAATGGTCATTCACATTAGCTGAATGATCATTCACATTGGTTGATGTTATTAATGTTTGATAGATTTGAGAATTTGAGCGTTACATGAATGACCATTGTTACTGTTTGTCATTAATCTTGTTACTGCTTGTTAGTAGTTGACGATGCACAGCATACATGCTGTGCTAATATGGTACAACCAATGTGAATGGTAAATTTCCTAATGTGAATGGCCATTCACATTAGCTGAATGATCATTCACATTGGTTGATGTTATTAATGATTGATAGATTTGAGAATTTGAGCGTTACATGAATGACCATTGTTACTGTTTGTCATTAATCTTGTTACTGTTTGTTTGTGCTGATATGGTACAACCAATGTGAATGGTAAATTTCCTAATGTGAATGGCCATTCACATTAGCTGAATGATCATTCACATTGATTGATGTTATTAATGTTTGATAGATTTGAGAATTTGAGTGTTACATGAATGACCATTGTTATTGTTTGTCATTAATCTTGTTACTGTTTGTTAGTAGTTGACAATGCTCATATTCACATGTTGTGCTGATATTATTTTACCAATATGAATGGTCAAATAAGCAATGCGAATGATCATTTAAGTAAGGTGAATGATCAATTAAGTAATGTGAATGATCATTTAAGTAACGTAAAATGTTAATTAAGTAATATGAATGATCATTTAAGTAATGTGAATGGTCAATTAAGTAATGTGAATGATCAATTAAGTAATTTGAATGATCAATTAGTTAAATAATTATTGTGAATGATCAAATAAGTGTAAAAGAATTGTAAATAGTCAAATAATTCTTGTGAATGATCAAATAAGTGTTGTGAATGAATAGTTAAGTAATGTGAATGATCAATTAACTAATGTGAATGATCAATTAATGTGAATGATGAATTAAGTAATGTGAATGGTCGTTGTAATTACGAAAATACCCTTCCAGCCAAAAAAAGGGGGCCGCGCATGGAATTGCATTTTTTATCACAACCATTGATTTGTTTAATCTTGTGGCTTTGGATGGGTACCCTTGGTACACTGGATTTTTGAAGGGACTCTTTTGAACCTAAATCTATATATATATATATATATATATATATATATATATATATATATATATATATATATATATATATATATATATATATATATATATATATATATATATATATATAATATTGAGGTTCAATTGAGAACTTTTATGCACCGAGACACCTCTAGGAACTTTTGTGCACCAAAGAATCGAACAAGGGTGCACTAAGGGTATTCCTGTAATATTGAATATGTAAAATTAAATGTATGGAATTAATTATAATAGGTAAATTAGAATTAAATAAGGAATAAATATTCAAAAAAAGTAACCACCTCCTCATATCTCTTTCTTTCTTTATTTCTCTCTCTCTCTCTCTCTACTCTCTCTCGCTCCCCACCATATCCACCACCACACCACCACCACCACCATCACATTTGTTGTAACCACATCTCCACCGTATCTCTCTTTCTCTCTCCACCGTATGCATCGAGGAACCCCGCCAACCGCCGCCGCCGCCACCGCGATGATGATGAACAAGAGATGCAACCGATGATGAACACGAAGAACATGATGAACGAAGAAGATGATGATGAACACGTTGATGCATCCATTGGAACAATGATGTTTATGATTAACAACGATGCACCATGATGAACACTATGCATAGATGAACGATGATGATAAACGATGAATACGAAGATGATGAACGATGATGATAAACGATGAATATGAAGATGATGATTAACAGTGATGCATCACGAATTGTATAGATTTTGTATAGATAAAATCGATATGCATCACGAATTGAACGATTAATATGAAATGCATCAATATTGACATCATTTCTTTTGAATTTGTGTGACTTTTGTTAAATTTGGAAGTGATCAATTGAATTTATTTTAACATTTATTATTTAGTTATTTGTTAAAATATTAAATTTAATGAGGTATGCACAACACCCAAAATGTTCTTCCATGTTTTTTTGTAATGCACAAGATGCATAAAATTGTCCAATTATTTGCCCTTTTGCCATTTAATCTAATCCATACAATTCTTTGATCTAATGAATGATACAGGTTCTTTTGTACGTCGATGCACAAAAAGTTCTCAATTGAACCTCTCACATATATATATATATATATATATATATATATATATATATATATATATATATATATATATATATATATATATATATATATATATATATATATATATATATATATATAGAATCAGGTTCATCAGCGTACCTATGAGATTCCAACGTACCCAGCGTACCCTAATGTGAAAGATCATTCACATATTTTTTTTGAATAGACATGTATAAGACAACATTATAAGACTTTTTGTCAAAAGAATGAACATAAAAAATATTGTGAATGGTAAAAAAAGATCATGTGAATGGTCATTCACGTTGTGTGAAATGACGATTCACATGGATGACCATACATATAAATATGCATTGGGCATTCACATAATTTTTAAGGACACAGAAAATGTGAATCTATGTGAAATTCATATATCATGCGTATAACATTAAATTAAACATGGTTATGTGAAAAAAAAAATTAAAAAGTTTTTTAAGGTTGGTACCTTCGGGTGCACTTGATTTCGAGAGGTACTTATTTGAACCTGACTCTCTCTCTCTCTCTCTCTCTCTATATATATATATATATATATATATATATATATATATATATATATATATATATATATATATATATATATATATATATATATATATATATATATAATAAAAGAAAACACAAATTTTCAAATGGCATCACCATATTTAATCTAAAAAGATAAATACATATTCTTACTTTTAAAATAAAGTAAAATAAAAGATAAATATAATTCATTATTTTAAAGATAAATACATTTTATTATTTTTAAAGTAAAATAAAAGATAAATACAATTAATTATTTCTAATATTTTCTCCTTTATTTATAGTCGAGTTCAAATTAGTACCTCTCGAAAGCAAGTGCACCCGAAGGTACCAACTTTAAAAAACTTTTTAAATTTTTTTTTTTCACATAACCATGTTTAATTTAATGTTATACGTATGATATATGAATTTCACATAGATTCACACTTTCTGTGTTCTTAAAAATTATGTGAATGCTCAATGCATATTTATGTGAATGGTCATTCACATCATGTGAATGACCATTCACATGTTTTTTTTACCATTCACAAGATTTATGATGTTGCTCCTTTTGAAAAAAAAGTCTTATAATGTTGTCTTATACATGTCTATTAAAAAAAATATGTGAATGATCATTCACATTAGGATACGCTGGGATCTCATAGGTACGCTGATGAACCTAATTCTATATATATATATATATATATATATATATATATATAGAGAAAACTTACAAGAATGTTAAAAAATTAACTACTACTAACGAACATTTTAAAAATAGATAATTATTAATATTTATGACAATTAATTATTCTTTTCTTGTATTTTATGTATTGGAATTAATATTTATATCATTTTAATTTTAAGTTTACATACATTTAATGTAAATAATTATTTATCAAAAATTATCCACGTGTCAATGTGGGTTCCTAAACTAGTATATATGGATAAATATAGATAAGGGTTAATATCGAAAAAACCCCATTAATTTTTCTTAGTTTTGTGATTAAGTCCCTAAACTTTTTTTCTGATTGTTTAAGTCCCTTAACTATTTTTGTCTTACTTAAAACACTCACTATCTTTACATGTTTTAGCGATTAACTACTTAAACTTTTTGTTTTATTGGTTGTGTTATACCTACTCATCCGGTAGCCGGTCAAAAATATATATTTTTGAATAATACAAAAATATTTTAGGGACTTAAACAATCGGAAAAAAAGTTTAGGGACTTAATCGTGAAAATGAGAAAAGTTTATAGGGTTTTTTCAATATTAACCCTATAGATAATCTAATATTTAAATTTCACGATTCATATTAATAAACACATAAAATACGATAGATAAAAACTTAAAATACTTTTCAGTCATATAATCACATAAAACTTAGGGTGTCGAGAATGCAACACATGATAAATATATTTTTGTTAATATATACATACTAACTAGTTGATGAATCCACACATTACGTAAATAATTTCAAAACACAATTGGTTATATAATATGTATGTAAACTTAAAATTAGCCCATATAAATATTAATTATTATAAAAAATACAAGAAAAGTATAGTTATTTGTCAAAAATATTATGTATCTATATTTTTAAATATGTACGAGTAGTAGTATTTTTCTTAACATTTAATTTTTTTTTCAAAATTAGTGTGTGCGTGGGTAATCAATATTAATTTGGATTTAATTTTATATATATTTAATTTAGATTAAAAGAATAAAAAATCATAAAAATAAAAATATGATTTATTCAAAGAGCGTCACGTGACGATTTTTATTCTACTCTTTTTATATATGAAGTTTCATCTTATAATTATATTTTTAATTGACATATTCGATAGGTACTACTTATATATTAGATTACAAGAAACAAAACATGTTATGAGATATGTTTTTTATTAATATTGTTTTTTTTAATTTCAAATATAATCTTGTTTATTTTAATATTTTATTTTATATTTTATAATATTTATATATTTTTAATTGATATAATTTTAAGATCTTTTAATTTATAAATAATATTTGAAGTTTATGAATACATTATATAATTTGAGATTTTTTTAAGTTTATATTTAGATTAGCTAAAAATTAACAAATGTTAAATAGATAATGATGATAAATATCATTATTGGATGATATCAAATATTGGATATAGTTAATTATTCATTATATAATTTAAAAATAATAATGTGTATTATGTTTTCTAGATGTTATTTAATAATGTTATACTTTTTTTATTTAAAATATAATCTTATTTATTTTAATATTTTACTTGAAGTTTATAGATAAAATATATTGTTTAAGATGTTTTTTAGCTTAGATTTAGATTAGCTAAAAATTAACAAATGTCAAATAAATAATAATGGTAAACAAAGTTTAATAGATAATGTTAAATAGTAGATAGAAATAATTAATTATTAATGTTTATAGATATTATAAATAATAAATTGTATTTATCTATTCTATTATTTTATTTTAAAAACAATAAATGTATTTATCTTTTTAGATGGAATGTGGTGAGTTTTGTGTTATCCTTATGTGTGTGTAGACACACACACACACACATATACACACATATGTGTGTACACACATACATATGTGTGTGTAAACACATACATGTGTGTGTCTACACACACACACACACACACACACACACACACACACACACACACACACACACACACATATATATATATATATATATATATATATATATATATATATATATATATATATATATATATATATATATATATATAGGATTGAGTTCACATGAGAACCCTTCATTACCGTGAGAACGTGAGAATCACTCTAAAATTTGTGCATCCACTGTATAAAATTGTGCATTTGATACTAAAATTATATTTATTTTCGATATATTTATGCATTTCATGTAAAAAACTACGCATATCATGCTATAATTTATCCATTTTATGTACGAATTGTGCATTTAAGAAAATTTGTGCATTTAGTTTATAATTTAATGAACGTAATTTTTTAATGTAATTTTAGTGTTAGATTATGATATTTATTATTAAAGACTAATAATGATTTTAAGTAAAACTTTTAATTTTAAAATTTGTGCATTTGATGTACAAATTTGTGCATTTTGAAGTGGTTCTCACGTTCTCACGGTAACAAGGGTTCTTACCGGAACCCAATATATATATATATATATATATATATATATATATATATATATATATATATATATATATATATATATATGTGTGTGTGTGTGTGTGTGTGGAGAGGTTCTTTTAAGAGCCTCAAAGATGGTAAGAACTTAGTAACCTTTTAGAGCCTTAAATCCAAAAGGTATTTTTGGAATAAAAAAATATTATATTTCTTTCTCCACCTTTTTTATTGTATGCATCTATTTTTCACTTTATCCCTCTTACTTTTTTTTTTCATTTTCATTTTCTCTTTCTTTTATAAGAATTGATTTTAATTGTAAAAAAACGTTTTTTTATAATAAAATAATTTTTTTCTATATAGAAAATTATTTAATGGCTAAAAAATTAACGTATTCTGTATATAAATATTATGTGTCTGTATAGAATGTTATATAATTCTATATCTTTTTATGTAGATTAACATTACTATTCATATTCTATGTAGAATGTTATATTTCGTATATTTTTATATTTCTTATACATTTTTATATCTTTTTATGTAGATTAACATTGCTATTCAATGTGTTTTTGGTATATTTTTATATCAGTTGCATACCAAGTGTTTGATAAAATGTCTAAATGAAATCTTCTTTTTTTGTTTCAATGTGTTTTTGGTATATTTTATCATGCAATCTACGTAGAATATATGATACTTGATTTTCTACACGACATTCTACGTAGATTGCATGTCATTCTTCGTAGATTGCATGACATTCTACGTAGATTGCATGACATATTACATAGATTGCATTGTATTCTACGTAGATTGTACATAAAATCTGTTCGTTGATACTCTACATAGAATATGACAGATTCATTTTCCATGTTTTATAATAAAGATTATTTATAAGATATTAGATTTATAATGAATGTAATAGTTATTAGATATTTTACATGATAATCTACGTAGATTACATGATAATCTACATGGAATATAATACAAGACTACTAGTAAAAAATCACACATAATCTATATAGATTATTATGTAATTTACGTAAAATATATGATAATTGACATTTTACACGACATTCTACGTAGATTCTATGATAATCTACGTAGATTACATGGTATTCTACATAGAATATAATACAAGAAACATAACATTCTACATAGATTATGAATAGTAATGTTACATATAATCTATATAGATTATCATGTAATCTGCAAAGAATATATGATACTAGACATTTTACACGACATTCTACGTTGATTACATGATAATCTACATAGAATATAATACAAGAAAAATAACATTCTACATAAATTATAAATAGTAATGTTAATCTACATAAAATGATATAGAATTATATAACATTCTATATAGACACATAATATTTCTATATAAAGTACGTTAATTTTTTAACAATTAAATAATTTTCTATATAGAAAAAAATATTTTTTATAAAAAATGTTTTTTATTATAAAAAATCAATTCTATGAAAGAAAAATAAAATGAAAATGAAAAAAAAGTAAGAGAGAGAAAGAGAAAAAACATATTTTTTTCTTCCAAAAATATCTTTTTAACACATTTTCAAGATTCTCCACTATCAAAGTTCTAAATAATTACAAAATTGACATCCAATATATCAACCATTGATTCTATTAATCCGAATGTCATAAAAGGTTCTTAAGTTCTCACAAAATAACCACTAATTACCTTATAAGCTAGGGTAAGTAGGGATCGTATCCACAGAGAGCGAGAGGTTAATTTTCACGTATTTAAGCGACTAGCATTGTAACTTAATTATTTGGACGAATTAAAGAAAAAGACTTGATTAAGTTGTTTGATTAAATACTATAACGAATATAACCATTCCCGGATTCCACATCAAACCTTGTGTTTAATTTATGAAACGATATAAAGATTACATAGACATAATCTTTTCTTTATAATTGTTATAAAAACCGTTACGTGATCTTGGGCATAGCGTGTGTTACTTTGATTACTCGTCTTAATTAAAAAAATAACTCGGCACGAATAGTAAAATACCAACAAACTATCTTGCGAAGCGCAACAAAATAAATAACAATCAATTGTTCACAATCAAAACATAAACCGTAAAACATGCAAACAAAGTAAATCGTTAATAAACTAAGACACTTAGCGTGATGTTTCCTCCGAGAATGATTAATGTGAGATTAGCCGGACATCGTTGATTCAAAGCTCAAGAGTTGTGTTGCCATCCTAACGTCATAGCTTCACTCGTGCTAGCTTCGTCTTCATATTCGCTCCAAACGGGACATTTCCAAGCCTTCTTTCTCTCTAAAAAACGATACTTTTTCGTCTTCCATGACTTGGTATTTATAGAGAAGTGCTGGAAACCCTAAAAAAGGCACAAAAACTCTTTTTTCGGGTTGGGCGCAGCCGCAGGAGCAGGCCTGCGCCCCGGTCTACGCTTGGGTCTTTCGATGGGAAAAATCATTCTGTTGAGCACTCGGTTGGGGAGCAGGGCTGCGCCCCCCTCTGCGCTTGGGCACTCGGTTGGGGAGCAGGGCTGCGCCCCCCTGCGCTTGACTCTCTAAAAAGTTCTACGATTTTTCTCAATTTTTTCCAACCTTAGACTTAAATTGGTCACCTACACAAGCAATGAAATTAATCAATAATAGCACATTCTACGACATATTTTCATTAAAACTAACTCTTTTACGCTTAATAAACATGGTTATTTATAACCCGATCAAAATTCCCCAACTTAACCCTTGCTCGTCCCGAGCAAGCAACGGAAATCAGACTTTAAACGTATCGGGGTTATCAAGCATAAAAGATACAACAAACTCATTTAAACAAACACTAGCCTTCATAAACACGTTTATATTCAAAGACACGAACTAGATTACTTTCAGATGTATCGTGACGTCTCTCGGATAGTTGTTCAAAAATTTCTCACCACTATCATCCTTTTAGCTCAAGGTTACAGAAATGAATTCACATGGTCACTGGACCATCTTTTTCCTCGATGCATGAATTTAGCTACTAATTTTTCTTTTCTTTTCGTTTTACTCTTTTTCATGCAATGTCTATGTTTTTCATTCAAGTTTAGACGTGACTTTCTATATGATTCGTGTAGCAGGATTTAGGTCAGCCGCTACCAGACCAGTCGGCCTTAGGGGACTAGGCATGATGGTACCCTTCAGACTTAATATCCTGAATCAACTAGGCCACACTTGAATTGAGGATTAAGTCGTGTTCGCTTCTGTAGGTCCCGAGAGGTTCCCAAAGTATATAGCTTTAAGCTGTAGAGGGGGGGGTGAATACAGCTATTTAAAAACTACACACAATTTTCTCAATGTTTGTATGTATTATTAACAAATGTTAATTACAAACAAGCTTGAATGCAGAAAGGTTCAAGCTGAGATGACAGATACAACAGTATGTTCACTAGTCTAAGACAGACTCAAACTAGTTTACACTGAATACACTCACTAAGAAGCACTCACTGTGTTTACAAGACTTAGAGGGACAACTTATGTAGAACAGCTTGGACACAAAGAAACTGTATTACACAGGCAGACTTGCATGCATGAAAAACACACTTGCACATTCACTCTTGGCTTCAGCACTTAGCTTTTTTGGCTTAATCTTTCTGACCTTAGAAGCTTCCTTTTATACTCACTCAGAGGATCTAAGAGAAACTTTTTCATTGGACGGAATGAAAAAGGAGAAGTCTTGTTTGAAAAGACAACATAACTTTTCTGCACTTTTCTGAAAAGCAGACTTGTCTTCACATGTGCAGAACTTTTGTCTTTTCACTTTGTCTACTGTTGCATTGCCTTTAACCAATTTAGGAATGTCAACTTTGCGTCTTTCTTCCTTGTAAAGGCCTATTTTGATATAAGAAAAAGGTCTGTCACCCTTTTTCAAATAACCTTTTGTCTTCATGTTACAGAACAGCGTGGACAGGCTGAGCAGTTCTGTTTTCCACTTTGTCTTCGACTTTGTAAACTGATCTTGCAGCCAAAAACAATACATGATGACTTGGAAACGTATTCCATAAAGTGTTTAGCCTGTTCACAAAGAACAGGTTCTGTTCACAAAGAACAGAACACTTGAAAAATGCCCAAGCTGCTCACCAGTGTAGAGCAGCGTAGACAGTTTATGTCCAGCCTGTTCAGCAGACAAAGCAGCTTGGACAAACTGTCTTAGTTGCAACACATGCAACACATTGAACAGCTTTGGACTGATATTGCAAATCATTTTCAGGTTTCAATAAGGCATATAACAGGCCTTAATTTCAACCTTCAAATGTATCAACAGGTTTGATTAGAAATCTCCCCCTCAGATGTAGAATAGGTTTGACTGAGGCCTTTTTGTGCCTAACAGCTTCCTCCCCCTTATTGCACGAATAGCGGCTATTGGAACTTTTGTTATTTATCGCTCGTTACTGCACATTATATCCTACTTCTAATTCAGTTCACTTCTTTGAAATCAAGCATTTATGACTCTTTTTGCTCTATTTAAACTTATTTAATTATATCTCTCTGCTTGACACCGACCTAACTAACATCATCTTTTTTAAGTCGCAAGCTCAACAACAAGGATAAATTGTAGGGGAAATCGACCGAATTGTCTATCATAGGCTTTTTTTCGCTTAATCAAATCTCAAAAGAAACATGCTTATTTTGATAACGAAAATGACACACAAAGCGGTTAATAAAATTTGTTGGGAAATATTCTAAGTATGTCAAGCTGTTAGTTAGATTTCTCAGACTGTTAGTAGATATTCTGTGTAATTACAAAGTTCAAGCTGTTAGTTGAGTAAGTTCGAGCTGCTAGTTCAAAAGTTCAAGCTGCCAGAGTTAAAAGTTCAAGCTGCTCAACAGATAAAGCTCAAGCTGCTCAACAGTTTAACAACAGCAAGTGCTGAAATTCAGGAAGTGTTTTATATTCGAAGATTCAAGCATATCTACTACCAGAGAAATCAGAGTTCTTCAAGGAAACAAATCAGAAGGCTTTATATATATAGATAGAATAGGTTATTCTATCGTAAGCCTGTACGTACAAGTTTTGATTCAATTGTAATTGCTTTCTGATTAAGTTTCTCAAGCCTCTAAGGTTGTAAAACCCTAAGAACAATCTGTGTTCTTCGTCTAATCATACAGATTAGAGGTAATTGTAATCAGTGAGTTTGGCAATATAAAAGCTTTGATTTTTGATTATATTTGTGTGTTATTTATTTTGAAAGTTTTTCTTAAAACAATTAAGTGTTATTCCGCAAACCTCTTAATTGGACTTTGATTCAATACAAGGTTATTGGTTTATACTCTAATTTATTCAAACCAGTTAATCTTAGGTGGTGATTTTGATCCTGACAAGTGGTATCAGAGCCACATGTTTTTTCTTTGTTTTCAAAGTCAGAAGCTTTCTTTTAAAATTTTTACGTTTCTCCAATGGAATTTGAAAATAGCAGTAGTGGATCTGGGCAAGGACTCAAAGTGCCTATGCTCAAACCCACTGAGTTCGAGATGTGGAAACTCAGGATTCAACAACACATTCAATTTATTGATTATGCCATATGGGAAGTTGTTGAATATCCTCCTGTAGTTGATCCTGAACTAGATGCTGAGGGCAAGCCCATTAAAACACCTCCAAAGACTGAACTTGAAAGAAAGGCTAGAATGAATGAAGTGAAAGCTCTTACTCTCTTACAGATAGCCATTCCTAATGCTTATCAACATCAGTTTAAAAAGTTCTATACTGCTCATTCTCTTTGGATTGCTTTAGAGAAAAGATTTGCTGGCAATGCTAGCACCAAAAGGAATCAAAAAGATCTTTTAAAACAGCAGTATGAAAACTTTTCTGGTGGCAAGAATGAAAACCTTACTCAGATTTTTGACAGGTTTAATAAGTTGATAGGTGAATTGGAGAGTGCCAAAGTCAGCTTGGATCAAGATGAAGTAAACAGAAAATTCCTTAGATCACTTGGTGAAGAGTGGACAGTCTATGCCGCCCAATGGAGAACCAAAGATACTCTTGATGAAATAGAGTTGGATGATCTTTACGACAGCCTGAGAGTGTTTGAAACTGAGATTGAAAATAAAAAGAAATCCTTTTCTTACAATCGTAACACTGCTCTGCTGTCATCAGCATTAACTGATAAATCAAACCGTTGTGATTCCTTTTAAGGTGCTGATGGTAACTCTACTGAAGTTCATTATGACGCTTTTGTTGCAAGTGATGGACTGTTTGCTCTAAATGCTGAAGATTTAGAACAAATCCATCCAGATGATTTAGAAGAGATGGACTTGAAATGGCAGCATGCTATGTTGACTATGAGGGCTAAAAAGATTTCTGAAAAGAACTGGCAGACCAAACTTTCAATCCAGACCAGAAGGCAAACCAGCATTTGATAAAACAAAAGTTGAATGCTTTAAATGCCACAAACTTGGTCACTTTGCCAGAGAATGCAGATCTCAAGGTCAACAGCCACCAAGACCCCAGCAAACTAATCAGGCTTCATCATCACAAGCTCTTGTCTGTCAAGAGGACAAAGTGTTTGACTGTAGTGATCAGACAGAAGAGGAGTTTCAAAATCAAGCTCTTATGGCAGAAACCACTTCCACTGAACTACCATATGAGGTAAATGCTAAACTCTGCTCTCAAACATGCAAAAATATGGTTAAAAAGTACAGAGATCATAATGAGAGCATGTGCAAAACTCTAGCTAAGATGGAAGAAAGGATATATGAGTACATGCAGGCTATAGAAGATCTTGAAAAACAGATAAATGACTATAAGGATAATGAGATACAGATGGGACATGATAGAATATATCATGAGTGGGAGAAAAATGAACTGAATAAGAAAATAGAGACCCTAAATAAGAAACTAGATGAGGCTGAACAGAATGTGTTAGAAGCCAACAAGAAAATAGAATATGTTAATATAGATTTAGGAAGCTTCAAACTGGCAAATCAAAAGCTAGAACACCTAATGGAGGTTCAATTTAAAGATAGGGTAAAATCTAAACTTAATCCCAAAGAAGGCATAGGATACAGAGCCACTCCACCCCCATACAACAACAAATACATTCATCCCATGAGTGAAGTTGCTGATAGGCTTGTTAATGAGCCATTAGATGAGACAATGACAACTATAGATCCTATCCTTGAAAACAGTCCTGAATCTAAAGAAGAACTGATTCCAAATGAAGGCTGTGAGTGTAAAGAAGTTGAGAGAGAACTCAAAATAATGAGTGCACCTATAGAAACCCCTACTCCCAGTTTCATCAAAACCCCCAGTGAGAAAGGAAAAGAGAAGATGAGTGTATGCAATAATGCTCCATATGTTTCTGTACCTTCTAACTGTAACATTGCATCTTCCTCAAAAACTAATAAAATGGGTAAGACTGTTCCAATATGCACATGCCAAAAGCATGGTGTCCAAAAGTTTCCCACACAACAGCAGGTAAGGGGAAATCAAAGGAACAGGAACCAGTTATGGTCTAACAAAACTGGTTCTCCAATCAAAACAGTCAAAAGATGTTTCCATTGTGGCAGGAAAAACCATTTGGCCAGGTATTGTTTGTATAAACCATCTGTTGCAAAACAGACTGTGGTTCAAAAACAGACAATTGTTCAAAACTCAAAAAATTTAAAGGCCAAACCACCTGTTACACTAGTCCCAAAGAAGACAGTTGACCACAGGTACTTAAAAGTCAACAAAAGACAGTCTACACACCGAAAACAAGCTTTAGCAAAATCAAAAGCAAACATTAAACAAATATGGTGTGTTAAAGGCAAAAACAAAGATCATACTGTTGATACAAATGTTGAGACTGTTAAGTCTAAAGTTGGAACTGGTAGTACAAACTCTGAAGCTGTTAGCACTAAAAACTCAGTTCAAACTGCTAAGCCTAAAACTTGAACTGGTAATGGATCATATGAGACTGTTAATGAAAAGGTTGGAAAGAACACCTGGATACCTCATGTCATAACTAAATATTCTTCACAAATTCCACCAGTGGATCTCACTAAGTATAAAAAGACACAAACAGTGTTTAGTTATGTCAATGCACAAGGACAGCCCAAACCCAATTTGGTTTGGGTTTACTCCACTACTAACTAAGCTTTTATTTGTGCAGGGCACCCACAGGATGCAACATAGAACAAGATGGCATATGGATAGTGGATGCTCTAGGAACATGACAGACAATTCTGAATGCTTGTCAAATTTCAAAAGCTTTGAAGGAGGATCTGTTGGATTTGGTGGAAATTCCAAGGGAGGTAAGGTAACAGGTAAGGGTACTGTCAAAGCAAGCAATACGATCTTCAATGATATTTTGTATGTTGAACAACTGAAGTATAATTTACTAAGTGTGTCTCAAATCTGTGATAAACAAAATATTGTTCTATTCACAGACTCTGAGTGTATTGTCCTTTCAAAAAATTTTAAAATCCCTGAAAATCTTGTTTTACTTAGAACACCAAGGAAGGACAATGTCTACTGTTTGGACACAGATATTTTGTCAAAATCAACTACTTTGAGCTGTTTGATATCCAAAGCATCATCTAATGAGTCTGCTCTCTGGCACAGAAGGATGTGTCACATGAACTTCAAATCTATGAATGTTTTAGTCAAAAAGAATTTGGTAAGGGGTTTACCACAAAAGGAGTTCATATGTGATGATCATTGTGTAGCATGTCTTAAAGGCAAGCAACACAAAACTTCTCATAAGGCCAAAGAAGTAAATTCAATCTCATATGCTCTTCATCTTATTCATATGGATCTCTTTGGTCCAACATCTGTGTTGAGATTGAATAAAAGAGCTTACTGTTTGGTCATTGTTGATGATTTCACCAGATTTACATGAGTTTACTTTCTTAGGACTAAGGATGAAACTGCTGAACTAGTCAAATCCTTTATCCTTAAGATAGAAAATCAATCAAACTTAAAAGTTAAGGTGATCAGGTCAGATAATGGAACTGAGTTTAGAAATCAAATCCTAAACAGTTTCTGTGAGTCTAAAGGTATTGCAAGGCAATATAGTGCACCAAGAACACCACAACAAAATGGTGTAGCTGAAAGGAAGAATATAACTTTAATAGAGGCTGCTAGAACCATGCTGGCTGATTCCAAACTGCTAATGACCTTTTGGGCAGAGGCAGTCAATACAGCTTGCTATGTGCTTAATAGGGTTCAAGTTGTTCAATCACAAGGGAAAACTCCATATGAGTTATTCCATCACAGAGTTCCCTTAGTAGCCTTTCTAAAGTCTTTTGGTTGTTCATGCACTATTCTTCACACTAAAACTCACTTAGGAAAGTTTAAAAGTAAGGCTGAAGAAGGTTTCTTTGTAGGTTACTCTACTCAAAGCAAAGCCTATAGAGTATATAACAGTGTGTCTAAAACCATTGAAGAAAATGCCAAGGGTTGAGTTTAATGTAAACACTGCTAATGTCAAAGGCACTGGTCCTGATTGGTTGTTTGATTTAGATTCACTAACAAATTCTCTGAGCTTTGTTGAGTATACTGCAGGAACTAATGAAGACAGTGTTGAAGCTGCCAACACAAATTCTCATGCTGGTCACACAAACATTCAAGCTGTTGGCACAAAGTTTCAAACTGTTGAAGATTCTAATAAATGGGATGAGTATACTGTACTACCACTTCTATCTTGTGACCCACCAGGGGTAATGGATGCTCAACATGATACAAATCTAGATTATGAAGTGCCAATCCGAAGTCCTGAGGTAACAACTCCATCCAATAGTGAAACAGTCCCATCTTCTGGTCAAGTTGTTCCTGAAGCAGAATCATCAAGTGGTACTGAAGGTGATGATACAAATTTAGGAACATCATTTCAGACAGAAAGAGAACCCACACTCAGGGTTCACAAGCATCATCCTCTCAATCAGATAATGGGAGACCCACGCACACCTGTACAGACAAGGACAATGGTTCCCAAGGAGTCCACTGATGCTGAATCAATAGTTCCTGAGTTTAGTCTAGCTGCCTTTGAACATGCATGCTTCATGTCCCAATTAGAATCAAAGAAGGCATCTGAGGCTCTGAAAGATCCATCTTGGATTGAGGCAATGCAAGAAGAACTTTTGCAATTTAAGATTCAGAATGTATGGACTCTAGTTGAATTGCCTAAAGGAAAGAGAGCAATTGGTACAAGATGGGTTTTCAGAAACAAGAAAGATGAGAGAGGGGTAGTAATCAAGAACAAAGCAAGATTGGTAGCACAAGGATACACTCAAGAAGAAGGAATAGATTATGATGATGTCTTTGCCCCAGTAGCAAGGATTGAAGCCATCAGACTGTTCCTAGCCTATGCCAGCTTCAAAGGGTTCAAAGTGTACCAAATGGATGTGAAATCTGCATTTCTGTATGGTACAATTGAAGAAGAGGTTTATGTGTGTCAACCCCCTAGATTTGAGGACTATAAGTATCCAGACAGAGTCTACAAATTAGACAAAGCCCTCTATGGACTCCACCAAGCCCCAAGAGCATGGTATGACACTTTGTCTTCATACCTTCTAAAAAATGGATTCAAGAGAGGTACTCTGGACAAGAAATTATTCACAAAGTCCATCAAATCAGTGATTTTGGTTGTTCAGATCTATGTTGATGATATCATTTTTGGGTCAACAAATGACATTCTGTGCAAAGAGTTTGAAACCTTGATGCACAAAAAGTTTCAAATGAGTTCAATGGGAGAACTCACCTTCTTTCTAGGATTGCAGGTCAAACAGAAGCCCACAGGATTTTTTATAAGTCAATCCAAGTATGTAAATGACATCTTGGAAAAGTTTGGCTACAAAGATACCAAAGTTGTTAGTACTCTAATGGATACTCACAAGCAGCTTGATGCAGACAAACATGGAGTGGATGTGGACATTCACTTTTATAGATCCTTGATAGGTTCACTAATGTATCTCACATCTTCTAGACCTGATATAATGTTTGATGTTTATGTTTGTGCCAGGTTTCAATGTGCTCCAAAGGACTCACATCTGTTTGCTATTAATATAATCTTTAGATACCTCAAGGGCCAACCACAATTGGGACTATGGTATCCTAAGGACTCTCCTCTTGAACTAACAGCTTATTCTGACAGTGACTATGGAGGTTGCAACATAGACAGAAAATCCACAACTGGTGGATGTCAATATCTAGGAGCAAGACTGGTCTCTTGGCAGCGCAAAAAGCAGACAACTGTCTCCACCTCATCTACTGAAGCAGAGTATGTAGCAGCTGCCAGCTGCTGTTCCCAAGTAATGTGGATTCAGAATCAACTGAGAGACTATGGTATGAACTTCCTATCTACTCCTATTTACATTGACAACTCAAGTGCAATAAGCATTGTACAAAATCCACTGAAATTTCCCAAAACCAAGCACATAGAAATTATATTTCATTTTATAAGAGATTGTAATGAGAAGAAATTAATCTAAGTTACCAAAATTCATACAGATGATCAGTTATCTGATCTATTTACAAAACCATTTGATGTAGGAAGATTCACCTTCCTAGTATCAAATATTGGTATGGTTAATATGGATTAATTTGTTTTTCATCATTCTCTCTTATTTTATGAAGAACATATTTATTTCATGTGCTTGATTAAGGGGGAGACACTGTTTCATAAGAATATGCTTAATTTTCAACTAACAGCGTGAGTCTTTTCTCAAGCTGCTAGTTCATTTTACTCGAACTGTTAGTTGTTTTCACTTGATCTGTCAAAGTGTGCAGGGTAATTCTGTAATTTCTTATAAGTGTGTGCGTGGGATTAGATATTTTCGAAATGTCCAAACCTTTAAAGGTCCCAGTCTCGCTCAATTGCAACTACCAGTTGCAAAAATATCTTCCAACGATCTGTTCTTACTCTCTCTGAGCGATTCACACACAGTCGATTCAAACCCTAAATCACCGTTTTAATCTCTAATGGAGTTTGTCAAAGAACACAACTGCCTCCCTTATTCTCTCAAACATACTGACCTTCAACCATTCCACGACATGATGGACTTCCTTAGAAGTTCCCATATCCATCATGCCCTCACTGTCAATCCCACCATCTATGTGGCTCATATAGTGCAGTTCTGGAAATCTGCCACAGTGAAAACCGTCAATGGAGTCACTTCTTTTGCATCCACAATCGATGGCAACCCTATTACTATTTCTGAGGAGACCATACGCCAACATTTGCATCTTCAAGATGCCTCGGGTATATCAGATCTATCACTTACTGCCTTACATGAAGGACTTTTTGCAATAGGGTATAGGGGCCCTACTGATTCGTTTACTTCTTTAAAGCACACTTTGCTCCTAAGTGGAAATATTTTGTGCATATCATTCAACAATGTATAAGTCCCAAAAGAACTGGTTGGTCTAAGTTTTCCTCAAACATTGCCACTGCTCTAGTGTGTCTATCCACAGGCCAACAGTTCAACTTTTCAAATATAATTTTTCAGGGGATGTTGAGGCATCATGCCCTAAAGAATGGGAAAGTTTTGATGTATCCACGATTTTTGGCTGAAATAATTGCAAAATCTTGCAATACTTTTAATATACATAAAAGGATACATGTTTCCCATAGGCACTCTTTACCATCAATCAAAAGACTTTTAAAACCTAGTGCCAATTTTTTGAATGTGGATGTCCCATTGCCTTCTGCAATGCTGGATATCAATCCAAGAAACAGAGGAGAGGGTCCTCAGCAGGCTCAGCCATCCATCACTGCTTCACCCCCAGGACCCCAACCCACTCCTCATGATACAAACATTCCATCTGCTCCTTCTATTACACATACATCCCCACCTCCCACACTCCTAAAATACAAAAGACAAAGGGTTTCAGGAGCTCCTTCCTCCTCAGCCCAAGAACCAGTGCCAAATATCCCTGTGCAGGAGGACAGTTCTGCACAAAATATCCAAAAGAGAACCCACTGAGGACTCTTCCACCCTCAATTTGGAGGTGGACATTCCATTAGAGGATGTCCATATAGGATTTGTGGCTGACACTACTGATGTCTCTGCACAAGACGCACAGGCCAGTGTCAACATCTCTAAGACCACACCCATGGCAACAGAGGGTGTGCAAGCACCTTCTGGAAGTCCCCCGTACCAAGAACAAAGGGGCCCAGATGTTTCTACCTCTGGAATTCCTGCCAGTGATAGATCTCAAATACCACTCTCATTTGAAGATCTTGAGGCTAGTCTGCAACTCATGGCATTAACGGATCAACAGCTGAAACCTATTGTAGCAATATTGGAACATTATAAGTCCATTATTGCTGCACAGGGGGCACAAATCACAGCTCTACAACAGACTATAGCAGCCCAACATCAACGATTGGATTATTTTCATCAAGGGTTCACACTCTGTGGAAATAAGATTATACAGCTTGAGAAGATGGTTCGAACCCTGGTTGCAAAGGTTTCTGGTCCACCTGGCCAAACCAATGCACCCAAAAAGGGAGAGAATCAGGAGATCCCTCTTTCAGTCCAAACAGCTTCAACCTCCTCTCCAACGGTCCCAGTTTCTAGACTAACAGTCCCAACAGCTACTCAAGCTGTTAGTTTAGAAACTCAAGCTGTTCCCATCAGGACAACTGGAGTTGTCATCAAAGAAGGCTCTCAGGCTCCAGTCACAACAGTCCAATCCACAGCATCTGCTTCCAGAGATAAGGGTAAAGGCATTCTAATTGAATCTTTAAAGATTAAATTCTCTTCTAAAGAAGCCCAGGTTGCTCATGATGCTGAATTAGCAAGGAAAATAGCAGAAGAATAGGATGAACTCTTAGACCAATAGCGAAATCAGAAGAAAAGGAAAATGCCAACAGGGCATTCAAAGGCAGAACACAAAATTTTTTTGATAAACTTCTCTGCATCAGTTGGACTATCAAGAGTAATGGCTCAGTCATGGCCAAAAGAAAAGCTTCAGGCCTTATATGACAAGGAGAAAGAAAAACAGGAAGCAGCCAAAGCCTCCCAGCAAGTCCAATGCCAATAAGAACCAGTTCAAGCTACTGCTAGTGATCCTCCTCCTCAAACAAAGATTGATCAGGTCAAAAGAGTGTTATTTGAACAACATCTTCAAAAGGCAATAGAAATCGAAAAGGCCCTGGATCAGTATGACTTCTCCAAACCGCCTATTACCTATTGGTATGCTAAATCAATGGATGACATCGATTTGGATTATCATTTTGTAATCAGAAGAGAGGCTGGTCCAGAAGAAGAATATAAGAGCCTAGCTCAGATGGCACAAAGGCTAACCAGAGATGATCTGACAAAAATGCATCACACTGGAACTGTTAGCCATTCAAGATCTCGATGTGTATGGGTTCAAAGAAATGTAAAAGATCTTAGAAGCATTTTTGATCCAGAGTCTACAAGAGCAGAAATAGAAGCTGCCAAGGAGATGAAGATTGTACAGGTTGATATATATGCCAAATCAATGACATATAGACTCAAGCTTGCAGACGGATCCAGCAGGTTCTACAATTTTGAATTCTTTAATCTTCCAAAGGCTTGGCTACTCCAAATAAGCAGAATGAAGATTCACTGTGATAAAGAGGAGTTGAAAAGAGATTTCATAAAGGCAATAATGCAGACACTTTCACAATTGTAAGTTTTTGGATGCCTTAGTTTGTAGATAATAGTTTTACTTTGCTTTATTTCCTTATTTGTATAGAAACTTAAAGTCTTGTGTAAAGAATTTAAGTTAGGGGAGATTGTTGGGAAATATTCTAAGTATGTCAAGCTGTTAGTTAGATTTCTCAGACTGTTAGTAGATTTTCTGTGTAATTACAAAGTTCAAGCTGTTAGTTGAGTAAGTTCGAGCTGCTAGTTCAAAAGTTCAAGCTGCCAGAGTTAAAAGTTCAAGCTGCTCAACAAATAAAGCTCAAGCTGCTCAACAGTTTAACAAAAGATAGTGCTGAAATTCAGGAAGTGTTTTATATTCGAAGATTCGAGCATATCTACTACCAGAGAAATCAGAGTTCTTCAAGGAAACAAATCAGAAGGCTTTATATATATAGATAGAATAGGTTATTCTATCGTAAGCCTGTACGTACAAGTTTTGATTTAATTGTAATTGCTTTCTGATTAAGTTTCTCAAGCCTCTAAGTTTGTAAAACCCTAAGAACAATCTGTGTTCTTCGTCTAATTAAATAGATTAGAGGTAATTGTAATAAGTGAGTTTGGCAATATAAAAGATTTGATTTTTGATTATATTTGTGTGTTATATATTCTGAAAGTTTTTCTTAAAACAATTAAGTGTTATTCTGCAAACCTCTTAATTGGATTTTGATTCAATACAAGGTTATTGGTTTATACTCTGATTTATTCAAACCAGTTAATCTTAGGTGGTGATTTTGATCCCGACAAAATTACTTATAAAAAGGAGCGAGGGTACCTGATTACGGTGGCGGAGGTTGCCCGAAGATGCTTTTGTAGAACACTAACAATGGCACCTGAAATCTTTGTAAGTGAGTTATTTGAGCAAAAAATTGTCATTTTTCGTAAAATTTTTCTCGGTTTCACGATATATAACATATAAAGCATAGTGCAAAGCATAATGTGTCCCCCTTCCCCAACTTAAAGAATTGGGGCGTCCTCAGCACAAAAATAATTATGAAACAGGAAATATTTACGAAGAAATGAAACAACACAGGTAGCGTCTAAGCATCGAATATTCAAGCATGTGCAATATAGTATTGGTGCAACACACATTTTGCTAGGAATCGCCCCTCCCTAACTTAAGTATATTCCTCTTAATTTCCTCCAATATCAATGGTCCCGAATGTGCAAATTCTTTCCCCAACTTAGTTGGTTAGCGCATGTGACATTTTGTAGTAAAGTTAAGCTTAAACGCAACTAAGTGTTTTAAAGGACAATTTAAGAATTACTAACAATAAGAACTAAATATAACTAAATAAACAAAATTTAAGCACGCTTTTGTGGTGAAAACGATTGCACTTAGCATGTGCAACAAGCCTCTAAACCCCTCGATAGCCTGAGTGGACGGGTTGTAGTCTCGTGAGGGTTTCTTTGGAACACACCCACAAAGTTTGATGGATTGCCTTCCAGAATGCGCTAAGTTTAATGTCTTCAGCCAGACATTTTGTTACTCTAATATGTAAGTGATATCTTCCAAGACCATTGTCTCAGGTGATATAATTTCATTATCAGCCCATTGTACAAATAATTTTAATCGATGTCCGTCTACTTTAAACGGCTCACCACCTTTTTGGTCTATCATTTCCACTGCACCATGAGGGTAGACGTTAGTTACTGTGTATGGGCCTGACCACTTACTTTTTAGTTTGCCTGGGAAGAGCCGCAGGCGTGCGTTGAATAACCACACTTTGACACCTTTATTAAACATCTTTCGTTTAAGTAGTCGATCGTGGAAAGCTTTTGCCTTTACTTTATATATTTTAGCACTTTCATAAGCTTACGTATTTCTTCTAATTCGTTTAATTGCCCATAACGCTCGGTGTTCTAGCTCAACCGGAAGATGACATAGTTTCCCATACACTAACTTATAGGGAGACATGCCAATAGGGGTTTTGAAAGCAGTGTGATATGCCCAAAGTGCATCGTCTAGTCGTGTTGACCAGTCTTTCCTATCAGGTCGTACTGTTTTCTCAAAGATGCACTTAATTTCTCTATTGGACACTTCTACCTATCCACTAGTCTGTGGGTGGTATGGGGTTGCGATCTTATGAGTTACTCCGTAATGCTTAAGTAGTTTGCTGAAGTATATATTCTTGAAATGAGAACCCCCATCACTAATTATGGCTCTAGGAATTCCATGTCGTGAGAATATGTTTCATTTAACAAATTGGCAGACTACCTTATGGTCATTAGTTCTTGTGGCCTCAGCTTCTACCCACTTAGAGACGCAATCATCTGCCACTAAGATATATTCGAAACCATACGACTTAGGGAAGGGTCCCATGAAGACTATGCCCCACACATCAAATAATTCTACTATAAGAATTGCTGTCATAGCCATTTGGTCTCTTTTTGAAATTTCTCCTATTTGTTGGCATCGTAAGCATGATTTAACGAACTCGTATGAGTCCTTAAAGATAGTCGGCCAAAAGAATCCACATTGTAAGATTCGATGGCCTGTCTTTTTGGCGCTGAAGTGACCTTCGCATGCATACGAATGGCAGTGATTTAGGATGTCGTAGTGCTCATTGTCTGGCACACATCGCCGGATAATTTGATCTACTCCTATTTTGAATAAATCCGGCT
This sequence comes from Centrapalus pauciflorus, assembly GCA_020465985.1. NCBI lineage: Eukaryota > Viridiplantae > Streptophyta > Magnoliopsida > Asterales > Asteraceae > Centrapalus > Centrapalus pauciflorus. The sequence goes on along the minus strand of JAANYP010003331.1, from coordinate 37,198 downwards.
TCTCCCAAATGTATTGTTTAGTTTGGGAGAAGAAATACTTTCTTTGATGTGAGTTCCAGTGGCCTGGGATTTTCCCTGTGACAAAGTAGTTCACTAAATTAGCAAACCAATGCACTTTTGCGATAAACAATAATTGTTCATCTGGGAAGTTATCCCGAATGGGTTCCAGCATATCGGTGGTGATTGCTGGCAATCTTGATAAATAATCTGCTACTACATTTTCTGAGCCCTTTTTATCTCGAATTTCTAAATCAAACTCTTGTAATAGCAATATCCATCGAATTAGCCGTGGTTTAGCGTCTTTCTTAGCGAGGAGGTGTCGTAAGGCACTTTGATCAGAATACACGATCACCTTAGCTCCCCTAAACTTGTCTAGCGCATAAACCACAGGCTTTTTGTCCACTCTTTGGCCAAGGACGACACCTACTGCATGATCACTTGCGTCACACATGATCTCGAATGGCTGAGACCAATCGGGTGATTGTAAGATCGGTGCCTCTGTGAGCTTAGCTTTTAAGGTGTTAAACGCTTCTATGCATCCCTTATCAAAGTTAAATGGTGCGTCCTTAAGCAGAAGGTTACATAAAGGCTTGGTTATGGCACTAAAGTCTTTTATAAACCTTCGGTAGAATCCCGCATGTCCTAAGAAAGCACGAATTCCCTTGATATTAGTAGGCGGTGGTAAATATGAAATTAATTGTATTTAAGCTCGATCAACCTCCATTCCTCTTTTAGACACTATATGTCCTAGAACTTCTCCCTCTTTGACCATGAAATGACTCTTCTCCCAGCTTAATACCAAATTGGTTTCGGTACACCGCTTGAAAACTTTTTCTAAATGAGAGAGATACCCTTCAAACGACTTATCGAATATAGAAAAGTCATCCATGATGATTTCAAGAGACCCTCCAACCATGTCTGAAAATATAGCCATCATGCATCGCTGAAATGTGGCCGGAGCGTTACATAATCCAAATGGCATTCTTCGGTAGGCGAATGTGCCATATGGACATGTAATGGTCGTCTTATCTTGGTCTTCTGGGTGTATCGGGATTTGATTATACCCTGAATACATAGCCATCTAAGAAGCAATTAAATTTTTGTGCTGCTAATTTCTCTACTATTTGGTCAATGAATGGTAAGGGAAATGATCTTTAGAGGTTGCGGCATTCAGTTTTCTATAGTCGATACATACTCTCCACCCCGTTACAGGTCGAGTTGCAATCTTTTCTACTTATGAAGTATCGATAACAGTAATTCCGGATTTCTTGGGAACCGTTTGTGTGGGACTAACCCATTGGGAATCTGATATAGGATAAATAATTCCAGCATCTAGCCATTTCAGTACTTCTCTAAGGTTGGGATTTAGCCTTCGCTGAGCATCTCTGCTCGGCTTAGTTGTTAGATCGGTTATAATCCTATGCATGCACACTGTTGGGCTAGTCCCTTTAAGGTCTGCTATAGTCCAACCTACCGCTTCCTTATGTCTTGATAATACTTCTAATAATGCCTTTTCTTGTGCAGTAGTAAGATCTGTTGCAATGATTATAGGCAATGTACTCTCAGGGCCAAGAAAAGCATATTTGAGATGAGATGGAAGTGGTTTCAACTCTAACTTAGGTGGTTACTCTAGAGATGGTTTTGCTGATGGTGGTAGATTAGTAGGAAGTTTTTCGATCTTATGTGTCCATGGTGGTTGAGTAGAGTCTACTGACTGAACACATTCAAGTTCGAACTCCTTACCTTCAGGCATATCATCTTACTTATGCTCATTATAATATAGGAGCAGTTCCACTAGATCTTTACATGTTATTGTTGACAATTGTTGTTGTATTAAATCATCAACTAAGTCGATCATGTAGCACTCTGAATCCAATGGTGCATTAGGTACATTATTAAAGACATTGAGTCGGAGTTTGCGGTTTCCGAATGATATGTCTAAAGCACCTGTCCTACAATTGATCTGAGCATTAATTGTGGCTAAGAAGGGATGTCCTAAGATGATTGCCGGTTGGCTTTCTTAATAAGTATTGTCCGTGTCCAACACTAAGAAGTCTACTGGATAATAGAAATCTTCGACCTTAACAATTACATCAGATAACATCCCCCCGTGCCCTATCCGCTAATTGCAAGATGGCATCTGTTGTCTGTAAGGTGCCTAGATCATGTTGGTCAAATATATTACCTAGTAAGATATTAACGTTTGCCCCTAAGTCTAGAAGTGACTTCTTGATCTGAACATCACCAATAGTCACTGGGATCAAGGGTGATCCTGGGTCTTTTAGTTTAGGTGGCAGTGAGCTAGTCATAACTGCACTGACTTGTTCAGTGAGGTTGATTTGTTTAGGAAGTGATATTTTGAATTTACGTTTCTGAGTGAAAAGATCTTTTAGGAATTTAGCATAAGAAGGGACTTGTTGTATAGCTTTAATTAAGGGAATATTAATTTTAACTTGATTAAAAATGTCCCATAACTCCTCATTTTTAGGTCCTTTCTTACGATAAGGAAATGATGCCAGATTTTCTAAGGTCGTTGGTGTGACACCCTTGCCACAACAACCACCAATCACAATACACCCAGGATTAATCACCAACATAACATTTCATAATGATCTGATAACTTAATATAAGTGCGGAAGCATTAAAAACATAATTAAAGTAGTGCAACAAGTGTTAAACACCCTACAGTGCTATAAGGTACCAAGTCTAAGTCTACACACCCATACAAATATTACATTCATCCAGAATATTACAACATTGTCTCATAACATAAATTACCGATGTAATAGTGCCGAGTCTCCCAAATCTTCCAAACGACCTAACTAGAAGGTCCGGCTGTAGACTTTCCCTTTCCTGTAAAATAAAATCAACTGAGGGGTAAGCGAATGCTTAGTGAATACACAGATTTACGCATTTTATAAATCCTTATGATGCCCACAAGAGTAGCACCGACGACACACGTCGTGCACTCTCCACGTACACAAAGTACGACCACACAAGAGCCGTCGCTCTACGAGCCCAAAGCTCGGCCTTTAAAACATACTACTGAGACAGACATAACATCGGGGATGACATACTGCCTACCGGACCTAGAGGGATCAGCTCCAGCGTCATATAGAGCAGTAACATCAGAGTAACAGATGCGACCCACCGGTCCATCGCAGATGCACAACAAACGAACGGACATGCATCAATTAAGAATGTGCATCTGAATCTACGCAAGTTAGTAGAATTCCAAACGAAATATGAAGCAACATGTCTCAGTAAGTAAAAGCAATCATAAAGCAGATATAAACATGCGAAATCATATGTACTCACAGTGGGTGCGTAATTAAAGGTTAACCAATTATTATTTCTCCTCGGGCTTTCAACCGGATCCACCAAGTACCCCACTGTGGGTTAAACAACACCACAAGGGACCTGTTATATTAATTACAACAATACCTCGTATCAATAACCGTTTAAATACATAAAATCAAGTTTCGTAAGTTTGGCGATATTTTCCCCATTTCGGGTCTATATCCAAATTCGAACTGTAACTAAGTTTGAACCCATTTCATGTTCATACATTGCCCTTTGTATAACTCATGTCATTTTATGTGTAGTTTATGAGTTTCATTCAAAATACACGAGTCTAGATAGTAGTATTCTCAATTTTTGGCATTAAACTCGAATTTTATGGGTTAGATTCGAACCCACCATCACAATTGATGATAGATTCGAAATATATAGGTAGATTCGAACCATATGCATAGATTCGAACCTCACTTCGAATCTAGGCATAGATTCGAAACCCCCCCCCTTAGAATCTAATGGTACACACTCGAATCTAGCACCAAACTCGAGTTTGTTCTTGCATTTCGACTCTGTTCTTGGTATATTCGAGTCTGTTCATCATTTCAGCTTAAATCCATCATTCTAAGGCCTAAAATCACTGATATATCATGTGTGATACCTAGATTCGATTCTACTATGCATATACTATCACATTCTAGCAGTATTTCAAGCTAAGCAAGCTCCAATTTACATAAAATGACAGATTCGAATTCTAGTTTACTTCAAACCCGAAACTATAAACTTAAAAGGGTCGATTCTTACCTCAGTTCGTACGAAATCAGAAATCCATTTGTAAATTGTTGTTGTACTCCTCGATATCTTTCCGATGACGTATAATTCTCGAAAATCTGACGGTCGGTTTGTGAGATAACTTAGAGAGATGTAAAGAGAAAATTCTAGAGAGAGAGAGTGGTGAGAGAGAGTAAAGGTGACAAATGAAACCTTTTTGCCCTTTTTATTCAACTTAATCATCTTTGCACATTTCACCCCTCGACCTAACCGGTTCCATAAAATACTGATTTAATCTTAAAATTATCATTAATAACTTTTATAATCTTAATACTCCATAATAATAATTCAAAGTTCAAATTTTTCTTAAAATAACAACAAACTTCTAAATAACCCAAATACATAATAATTGCTCAAATTTTAACTTAAATATATATATTTTCCACTTAGTTAACCAAAATACATTAAAATAAATCCGAGGATGTTATAGCATGGGCTCCACCACGCTCAACTTCGTCCTCGAAGTTACTCGGATTCAAACAGTTTCGGATACTTTCTTAACATTTCTGACTTAGCTTCCCATGTATGATTTGCTCCTTTATGATGCTTCCAACGTATAAGCACCATTTCTATCTCCTTGCTCCTCAACTTCTTCATCTTAGTATCCAATACACATTCCGGCTCCTCCACATATCGAAGCCTTTCATCAACTTGCAGCTCTGTGTGATCTGCCTAATCCTCATTTCCAGTGTTAAATGATTTTCGGAGATTCCCAACGTGAAATACTGGATGTATGCCTGACATCTCTTCAGGCAGTTCTAACCGATAAGACTGATTTCCAACTTTTTCAACAATCCTAAAGGGTCCGACGAATCTCGGAGCCAAGTTGCCCCTTTTTACAAAACGAGTAACACCCCTCATGGGTGATACTTTCAAATAAACCCAGTTGTTCACTTCAAAATTGATCGGTTTGTGCCTCCGATCATAGTAATTTTTCTGACGATCCTGGGCCGCCTTCATGTTCTGCCTGATCAATTGTATCTTTTCATTTGTTTCTTGAGGTAACGCCGGCCCAGCAATCGGCGTTTCACCCGTTTCTCTCCAACATGTAGGAGTCCTACATTTCCTTCCATACAAAGCCTCAAACGACGCTTTCTTGATCGTTGCATGGTAACTGTTGTTATACGAAAACTCTATTAGTGGCAGGTGATCATCCCAGTTGCCACCGAGATCTAACACACACGCTCTCATCATGTCTTCTAAAGTAAGGATCGTTCGTTCACTTTGGCCATCGGTTTGCGGACGATAGGCCGTACTCATTGCTATTCTCGTCCCTAACCCTTCTTGTAGTGCCGACCAAAAGTTTGAAGTAAATCGGCTATCTCTATCCGACACTATGGACTTAGGCACTCCATGCCTAGCAACGATCTCGTCCATATAGATCTGAGCTAACTTCTCCAATGAATAACTTTCACGGATCGGAATAAAGTGAGCCGACTTAGTTAACCGATCCACGATTACCCAAACTGCATCATGCTGTCGCTTAGTCTTCGGCAGCTTTGTAACAAAATCCATAGTAATATGCTCCCACTTCCATTCCGGAATAGGAAGCGGTTGCATACTGCCGTACGGTTGCTGATGTTCGGCCTTTACCAACCGACAAGTTCGGCATCTTTCTACATATTGCCCTATGTCCTTCTTCAGTCCCGGCCACCAAAAATCTGCCTTTAAATCATTATACATCTTTGTGCTTCCGGGATGTACAGAAAACCTAGACTGGTGTGCTTCTTCGATAATTACTTGTCTCATTCCACCAAACTTCGGCACCCATATCCTCCCGTATATCCCTTTCAGTCCCGATTCACTTGTTTCCATGTTCTTAACTTGTACTCTAATATCCTCAACACTAATATTCTCATCTTTCAAGGCTTCTTCCTGAGCGGCCTTGACATCATCTATGATTGTAGACGTTAACATAGTAGACATCATCATATAGCAGAAATCTTTAGCATAAGCTTTTCGGCTCAAGGCATCGGCTACCACATTAGCCTTTCCGGGATGGTAAAGGATTTCACAATCATAATCCTTTATTAGCTCCATTGATCGTCTCTGCCTCATATTGAGTTCCTTCTGACTAAAAATATACTTTAAACTTTTATGGTCCGTGTAGAGTTGACACTTAGTACCGTACAGGTAGTGCCTCCATAATTTCAATGCAAACGTTACCGCGGTCAACTCCAAGTCATGAGTTGAATAGTTCCTTTCGTGTTGCTTAAGCTGTCTCGAGGCATAAGCGATTACCTTTCCATGCTGCATCAGTACAGCACCTAACCCTAACCTCGAAGCATCAGTATAAAATATAAAGTCATCATTGCCTTCAGGTAAGGCAAGTATCGGAGCCTCGCTTAACGCTTTCTTCAGAACCTCAAAGGCCTCCTGTTGCACAGTTTCCCACATAAACGGTGCATTCTTCTTGGTTAATGCAGTTAGAGGAACTGCAATTTTCGAGAAATCCTTAATAAATCTCCGATAATACCCTGCCAACCCCAGAAAACTTCTAACTTCAGTAGCTGATTGAGGCGGCTCCCAGTTCTTTATCGCTTCAACTTTAGCTGGATCTACCGAAATCCCAGCTCCAGAAATTACATGTCCTAGAAACTGTATCTGTTGTAGCCAAAACTCGCACTTTGAGAACTTGGCGTACAACCTTTCCTTCCTTAACAATTCCAACAGTTCTCTCAGATGTTCGGCATGTTCAGCTTCAGACTTAGAGTATACTAAAATATCATCGATAAACACAATTACCGATTTATCCAACATCGGTCTGCAAACTCTATTCATTAAATCCATAAACACTGCTGGGGCGTTAGTTAATCCGAAAGGCATGACCAGAAACTCGTAATGCCCATACCGAGTTCTGAAAGCTGTCTTCGGTACATCTTCTTCTCTTACTTTCAGCTGATGGTACCCCGACCTTAAGTCGATCTTAGAAAATACACTAGCCCCGTGTAGTTGATCAAATAAGTCGTTTATCCGTGGCAACGGATACTTGTTCTTAATCGTCAACTTATTTAGCTCCCGGTAATCTATACACATCCTCATCGTGCCATCCTTCTTCTTTACAAACAGTACCGGGGCTCCCAACGGCGATGAACTCGGCCGAATGAAGCCTTTGTCCAACAACTCTTGAAGTTGTGTCATCATTTCTTTCATCTCAGTTGGGGCGAGGCGATAAGGAGAACGACCTACCGGCGCAGCTCCAGGGATCAAGTCAATCTTAAATTCTAGTTGTCTATCAGGCGGCACGCCAGACAAGTCTTCCGGAAACACATCCGGAAACTGTGAAACAACAGGCACGTCGGCCAACGTTCTCCTTTCAGCCTTGGCATCAATAGCATATGCCAGGTAGGCGTCACACCCCTTTGCAACAAGCTTTCGAGCTTTTGCAATGGTCAGTAAGCACAGATCCCCACTTCTCCTATCCCCGTAGATGCAAATATCACGCCCCTCCGGAGTAGTTATCTTAATCATTCGGTTCTTACACACTATCTGGGCTTCATTCTCTATCAACCAATCCATCCCGATTATCACATCGAATTCACTGAATTCTATAGGGATCAAGTCCAAATTGAAGACTACATCTTCAATTACTAACGTGCAGTTACGGTAGACATGATCTACTTTTACTAAAGTGTTGCTAGCAGTTTCTATATCAAGAACAGCAGATAATCTAGATAGTGGCATGGCAAGTTGTTGTGCAAACACAGTAGAAACAAACGATCTATTGGCACCCGAATCAAATAAAACTCGTGCTGGCATAGAATTAACTATGAACGTACCCGTGACGACTTCCGGATTTTCCCTTGCTTCCTCTGCAGTTATCTGAAAAGCACGAGCAGGTGCCCTTTGAGACTGACCCCGGCCTCGGTTAACTGAACCACCGCTTGAACCTCCCGAAGATCAAGTTGTAGATGGAGCAGCAGCAGCTGGATCGTTCTTTCTACAATTCCTACTGTAGTGTCCCCATACACCACACTTATGGCATGCATCTCCCCTCCTTGGGCACTCACTCTGAAAATGGCCCAACTCCCCACAACAAAAACAAGCTCGTCCATTGGTGCACTTGCCGAAGTGTTCCAAGTGACACCTATTACAATATCTCGGCTCGGTGTTGATAGAGTAGGCACGAGCACGACCACGATCGGAAAAACCAGATGGTCGACGATACGACTCCTGAGGTGAGTACTGTGAAGACGGGGAAGAACCAGAATATCCTCCCTCGCGTTGGCGCTTCGGCGGTGACGGCTGTGTTGGGTTGGTGGAAACAGCAGTGGACCCAATCAGATAACATCCCCCCGTGGTACTTTGGTGGACCTATCCGCTAATTGCAAGATGGCATCTGTTGTCTGTAAGGTGCCTAGATCATGTTGGTCAAATATATTACCTAGTAAGATATTAACGTTTGCCCATAAGTCTAGAAGTGACTTCTTGATCTGAACATCACCAATAGTCACTGGGATCAAGGGTGATCCTGGGTCTTTTAGTTTAGGTGGCAGTGAGCTAGTCATAACTGCACTGACTTGTTCAGTGAGGTTGATTTGTTTAGGAAGTGATATTTTGAATTTACGTTTCTGAGTGAAAAGATCTTTTAGGAATTTAGCATAAGAAGGGACTTGTTGTATAGCTTTAATTAAGGGAATATTAATTTTAACTTGATTAAAAATGTCCCATAACTCTTCATTTTTAGGTCCTTTCTTACCATAAGGAAATGATGCCGGATTTTCTAAGGTCGTTGGTGTGACACCCTTGCCACAATAACCACCAATCACAATACACCCAGGATTAATCACCAACATAACATTTCATAATGATCTGATAACTTAATATAAGTGCGGAAGCATTAAAAACATAATTAAAGTAGTGCAACAAGTGTTAAACACCCTACAGTGCTATAAGGTACCAAGTCTAAGTCTACACACCCATACAAATATTACATTCATCCAGAATATTACAACATTGTCTCATAACATAAATTACCGATGTAATAGTGCCGAGTCTCCCAAATCTTCCAAACGACCTAACTAGAAGGTCCGGCTGTAGACTTTCCCTTTCCTGTAAAATAAAATCAACTGATGGGTAAGCGAATGCTTAGTGAATACACAGATTTACACATTTTATAAATCCTTATGATGCCCACAAGAGTAGCACCGACGACACACGTCGTGCACTCTCCACGTACACAAAGTACGACCACACAAGAGCCGTCGCTCTACGAGCCCAAAGCTCGGCCTTTAAAACATACTACTGAGACAGACATAACATCGGGGATGACATACTGCCTACCGGACCTAGAGGGATCAGCTCCAGCGTCATATAGAGCAGTAACATCAGAGTAACAGATGCGACCCACCGGTCCATCGCAGATGCACAACAAACGAACGGACATGCATCAATTAAGAATGTGCATCTGAATCTACGCAAGTTAGTAGAATTCCAAACGAAATATGAAGCAACATGTCTCAGTAAGTAAAAGCAATCATAAAGCAGATATAAACATGCGAAATCATATGTACTCACAGTGGGTGCGTAATTAAAGGTTAACCAATTATTATTTCTCCTCGGGCTTTCAACCGGATCCACCAAGTACCCCACTGTGGGTTAAACAACACCACAAGGGACCTGTTATATTAATTACAACAATACCTCGTATCAATAACCGTTTAAATACATAAAATCAAGTTTCGTAAGTTTGGCGATATTTTCCCCATTTCGGGTCTATATCCAAATTCGAACTGTAACTAAGTTTGAACCCATTTCATGTTCATACATTGCCCTTTGTATAACTCATGTCATTTTATGTGTTGTTTATGAGTTTCATTCAAAATACACGAGTCTAGAGAGTAGTATTCTCAATTTTTGGCATTAAACTCGAATTTTATGGGTTAGATTCGAACCCACCATCACAATTGATGATAGATTCGAAATATATAGGTAGATTCGAACCATATGCATAGATTCGAACCTCACTTCGAATCTAGGCATAGATTCGAAACCCCCCCTTAGAATCTAATGGTACACACTCGAATCTAGCACCAAACTCGAGTTTGTTCTTGCATTTCGACTCTGTTCTTGGTATATTCGAGTCTGTTCATCATTTCAGCTTAAATCCATCATTCTAAGGCCTAAAATCACTGATATATCATGTGTGATACCTAGATTCGATTCTACTATGCATATACTATCACATTCTAGCAGTATTTCAAGCTAAACAAGCTCCAATTTACATAAAATGACAGATTCGAATTCTAGTTTACTTCAAACCCGAAACTATTGTAGGTCCCGAGAGGTTTCCAAAGTATATAGTTATAAGCTGTAGAGGGGGGTGAATACAGCAATTTAAAAAACTACACACTCTTTTCTCAATGTTTGTATGTATTATCAACAATTTGTTAATTACAAACAAGCTTGAATGCTGAATAGTTCAAGCTGAGATGACAGATACAACAGTATGTTCACTAGTCTAAGACAAACTCAAACTAGTATACAATGAATACACTCACTAAGAAGCACTCACTGTGTTTACAAGACTTAAGGAACAGCTTATGTAAAACAGCTTAGACACACAGATGCTGGTTTACACAGAAGACTTGCATGCATGAATATCACACTTGCACGTTCACTCTTGGGTTTCAGCACTTAGCTTTCTTCACACTTCTTTCTGACCTTAGAAGCTTCCTTTTATACTCACTTAGAGGATCTCAGAGAAATATCTTCATTGGACAGAATGAAAAGGAAAAGTCTTGTTGAAAAGACAACATAACCTTTTCTGCACTTTTCTGAAAAGCAGACTTGTCTTCAAATGTGCAGAACTTTTGTCTTTTTACTTTGTCTACTGTTGCATTGCCTTTAACTAATTTAGGAATGTCAACTTTGCGTCTTTCTTCCCTGTAAAGGCCTATTTTGATATAAGAAAAATGTCTGTCACCCTTTTTCAAATATCCTTTTGTCTTCATGTTACAGAACAGCGTGGGCAGGCTGAGCAGTTCTGTTTTCCACTTTGTCTTCGACTTTGTAAACTGATCTTGTAGTAAAAAACAATACATGATGACTTGGAAACAAATTCCATAAAGTGTTTAGCCTGTTCACAAAGAACAGGTTTTGTTCACAAAGAACAGAACACTTTAAAAATGCCCAAGCTGCTCAACAGTGTAGAGCAGCGTAGACAGTTTCTGTCCAGCCTGATCAGCAGACTGAGCAGCTTGGACAAACTGTCTTGGTTGCAACACATGCAACATATAGAACAGCTTTAGACTGATATTGCAAATCATTTTCAGGTTTCAATAAGGCATATAACAGGCCTTAAATTCAACCTTCAAATGCATCAACAGGTTTGATTATAAATCTCCCCCTCAGATGTAGAACAGGTTTGACTGAGGCCTTTTTGTGCCTAACAATCTCCCCGTATTTGCAATAACCAGTCCAAGCTGGTCTTATCAAAAATCACTATATATTTTTACAGTACATTTTGCTGAATTGAAATTACAACATTACAGTAAACTAAAAGATCAGTTTATATATACACTGATTCTTGACTATACTAGAACAACACATGTTCTTACAAGAGTACAACTAATGTACTAATGTATTTTACAACTAATGTAAAAGCGAAAATTAGAACTTATGTAATAATGTACAACTAATGTACAGGATGTACAACTAATGTACAAGATGTTTGGACTATTTGAGTTGGGAGCAGATAATGGCAAGCCTGTCCAACTGATGGACAGCTTCCATTCTTCACCTACCCAGATGGTAGATGGACTTCATATCAATGGAGAAGGATCCTGAACCATCCTTTCCAGTTCTTCCCTTGTATCCTCAAGTTCCTCAATTTCACTTCTGATAATCATGAACTTGGGATCATGAGCTCTCCTCTTTCATAGAAGCCTCTGAGCTGATCCCAGATGGCTGCTCTCCATTTGCTAGACTGCCTGAAAGAAACTGCAAGTCTGAAGGCGGCAAGTTGTCTCAGATCAACTTTGTACAGCTCTAAGGCTCTTTGGAAGCACTTCTTCTGAGTTAGGGGATCTACAAAAAATGCCCCCAGCTCAGGTTCTTCAATAATCTTGCCATCCTCAAACTCTATTCCTTTAGGCAGACTATGATCAACTCCTTTTATTTCAATGGCATAGTCGCCCTGTTCAATCAGCGTAAGGAGTAGCTCCATCTCTGTATCCTTCTTTGTCCTTCTGGCCTTTATTTTGGGGTATGTCACAGAGACACCCTCTTTTACTTCTTTTGGAATCAGGCCCAGCTCACTTACTCTCTCCATCAGCTTCTTGATGTATGCCCTGATAGTCTTAGCCGTTTCTGACTTAGACTGGCTCAGGGCAACTGCCAGTTCCACCCATTCCCTGTATCCCATCTGTGCAACATCAGTGTGATCGTAGGATTCTATTTCAGGGCCTGTTGCACCCATCCTGGTGATCTGAAGCTTCCACTGTGTGCCTTTTCTTGAAATGGGAACAGCTTTGACAATCGCTTCCTTGGCAAGCCTTCTAGTAGCAACATCATGAAATTTCTTTCTAGCCAAGTTGTCAAAGTGGAATTTGGCTCTGGCAGAGGGTACTTGAGTCTTGATCACAGAGACCTGAGCACCCTATGCTTTTTCTCCCTCCTTTTCTCCTACTGATACCTTAGCAGCTTCCATTAATTTCTTTTGCACCTCCAAGGTAGACATTTTAATTTTCTTTGCTTCTTGGAGTGCAAAAGATTTAGCAGCTTTAGCAGATTCTTCTTCTTTTCTCAATTCCTCCAGAGCTTGAAGCTGTTCTTCTCTAAACTCAAAGTACTTGTGCATAGGAAGACCCATCTCTTAGCCCTGGCTTTGTGAAACTTAAGATCAGCTGCTTTCTGCTGTTGTTGATCAATGGCTGCTTTTTCTTTTCCTTTAGCTGCTACTGTAGTGACAGCAGCCTCAGGAATTTCCTCTTCTTCTTCTTCTTCTTCAGTTAGAATTAGGTGCCTCCTTTTACTGCTAGGCCTGTCCTCAGGAATGACTTCCTCCCCCTTAGACTGAGCAGGGTTTGGAGAGACAGCCTGAGTAGGCATAGCAGCTTGAGAGGCACCTTCAGCCGTACCTGTTTCAAAGACATCTGCTGGCTGACCAGCGTGAGTTGCAGACACTGGTATCTCCTTAGGAGAAGAAGTTTCTCCCCCTTAGACTTAGTCTTCGAGGCAGATGACTTCTCCCCCTTTGAAGGAGATGGAACAGCACCTTCAACACCTGGTCTGCCTGAAGACACAAAGTCAGCAGGCTTACCAGCAGTTTTGGCAGCAGGTTTGGGGCCAACCAGGCTTGTCACTAAGAAAGCCAGGTTGTCCTTAACCTCTGCAAGCTGGGAAAGACAGGCCTGAAGAGAAGAGGCTTGGGAATCAGCAAGAGTGGTCAGCTTAACAATGTTTTCTCTATCAGAAGCTGTGAACACCAGGCTTTGAAGCTGTGCAAGATGGACTTCAAGAGTATCTTGCACATCAGCAAGGTCTGAGGACACAATATTTGATAGAGAGCCAATAAGAGTGTTCAGGCTGGCCAATGTGTTAGGAAGGGTAGTGTGGCAAGAAGTGAGGAGAGATGACAGCTGTTGTGAAATGGCTGCCATAGAGGACACGGAGTCCTGTTGTAAGGAGAGGATAGAAGAGAGAGAGTTGGATACATTTTGCAGCTGAGCAGTGAGTGCTAACAGCTGTGGAGAGTTGTCAGTTTGGGGAGTGACTGGGAAGGATTCTTTGAACATATCAAAGAAGCCTTTGAGCTGCTCAGACACAGAGTCTGAGATGATGGATGGTAGGGAGTGCATGGTGTTTTCCAAAGAACCAACTTTGTTGGTCAGCAAAGAAAGCTGATCCTTCAAAGGCAGGTCTTTGGGAGATGGTGGTGTATGGGTGGATTGTTTGGAGTGGGTAGATGGAGAAGATGATGATGAGGCTGGTGTTTGAGGATGTGATGGAGAGGGAAGAGGGACTTTGGACAGAAGCTCCATAGCCTGGGCAAAAGTAAGATGACCCAGTTTGGAGGGATCAAGGGGTCCTTCAGCAGCGGCTGTAGCTGCATCACTAGGAGAAGGGGATGATGTTTGGGGCCTTTCAGATGCTGCTTGTGTTGCAACACCCTCATGAAGACTAGTGGTGGTTCCCTCTGCAGTGCCTTGGTCTAAAGGCACCTCATCATTGGGAGATGGGATATGCATTTCAACATCAGCAGTGGTGAAACCTGCTGATGGAATTTGCATGAAGGGAGCAGCCTCACCAGAGGGATGGTGTGATCCCT
>JAANYP010003331.1:0-21695 GCA_020465985.1 Centrapalus pauciflorus | reverse complement strand
TCGGGTCTGTTCCTTTAGCCTCTGTGGCTGAGGACGGAGCGGCTCCTCACCTCTGGCTCATCTGTGAAAGCCCGAAGCCTTTGTGGCTGTGCCTTGTGGCACAAGAGACTTGGAACAGGCCAGCCCCATGTTCCTTGACCCAGGTCACACCCTGTCCATTTACAGATCCTCTCCCCTCTCCACAATCACCCCAATCATCCATTCATTCCCAACGCAAATCACATAGTAAAAAGAAAACAGCCACCAAAACCTACCTCCTCTGTTCCCTTCTCAACAGGGGTTCAGTTGAAAAAGAAGCAACCTTCAGCTGCCTCTTCTCTTTTGGGTGGGAGAAGGTTCAGCTCATGGAGCACTGCCTTCACTCCCATATCTGAGTCAACCCAGAGAGCCTAGACCCTTGGTTCCTCCCAACAGGAACCAGTTGTAACAACGGAGATACCCACCATCCAAACATCCAAGCCTCCCACCGGCTGAAGGATATTGACAGACGGAGTCCTTCTCATCCTACTTGGTCCACAACTGTCCCCCACTAAAACTTCCTCACAACCCTGCGTCTGCACCGAACGTGTTCCCGCTGCTGATATAGCCCAATCATGCAGACTCAGCCTCAAACTTCTGCTCCCCATGATACAGCGGTTGTTACACCAAACAGCTGGCTGTCCAGGGACCAACATCCAAGCTGATGAACCTCGAGGCATCACACATTCCCTCTGGTGAGGCTGCTCCCTCCATGCTAACTTCCATCAGCAGGTTTCACACTACTGATGTTGAAAATGCATATCCCATCTCCCAATGATGAGTGGCCTTTAGACCAAGCACTGCAGAGGGAACCACACTAGTCTTTATGAGGGTGTTGCAACACAAGAAGCATCTGAAGAGCCCCAAACACTCATCCCCTTCCCTGGTTTTTGATGCAGCTACCAGCCGCTGCTGCGAGAATATCTTGATCCTCCAACCTGGGTCCATCTTACTTGTTGCCCAGGCTTATGGAGCTTCTGTCCAAAGTCCCTCTTACCTCCCATCCCTCCTCAAACACCAGATTCATCATCATCTTCTCCAGTCTACCCACTCAAAACAATGCTACCCATTAGCACCTCCATCTCCCAAAGAACCGGCCTTGAAGGATCAGCTTTCTTTGCTGCCACAACAAAGTTGGGTTCTTTGTGAAAAACACAATGTGACCTCTCTACCCTCCATCATATCAGACTCTGTGTCTCACAAACTTCAGGGGTTCTTTGATTCGTTCAAGACTCTTTCCCTACCACTCCACACGCCTGATCAATCTCCAACTGTTGTAGCACTCATGCCTCAGCCTGCCAAACTGTGTCCACCTCTCTTTCCTCTATTCTTTCCATACAGCAGGACTCTGTTGTCCTCAATGACGCCATTTCCCAACAGCTGTTCACTTCTCACTTCTTTGCCAACTCTACCATTCCAGCCACTCTGGCTAGCTTACAAAATCTAATTGGCTCCCTATCAAACTCTGTGTATCAGACTTGCTGATGTGCAAGATTCTCTAGAAACTTCATCTTGCACAGCTGCAAACTCTGCTGTTCACAGCGTCTGACAGGGAAAACATTGTTAAGCTCACATCCCTTGCTGATTCCCACTCCACTTCTCTTCACCTATTGTCTTTCCCAGCTTACTGAGGTGAAGCGATAACTTGGCCTACTTAGTGATACTGCCTTGTTGGTCCTCTAAAAATTCTACTAAACCCCTGCTGGCAAGCCTGCTGACTTTGTGTCTTCAGGCAGACCAGGTGACTTGAAGTCTCTGCTTCCATCTCCTTCAAAGGGAGAAGTCATCTGCCTCGAAGACTAACGTCTAAGGGGAGAAAAAAACTTCTTCTCCTACAGGGAGATCCAGTGTCTGCAACTCACACTGGTCAGCCAGCCAGTCTTTGAAACAACAGGTTGCCGCTGAATGGTGCTCTCAAGCTGCTATGCCTACTCAGGCTGTCTCTCCAAACCCTGCTCAGTCTAAGGCGGGAGGCCAGTCATTCCTGAGGACGGCCTTAGTAGTAAAAGGAGGGCACTTACATTCTACCTGAAGAAGAACGAGAGACGGAAATTTCCTGAGGCTGCTGTCACTACAGCAGCAGCTAAAGGAAAAAGAAAAGGTAGCTGATGATCCCATGCAGCAGAAGCTACAGGCAGAAATTCAATTTCACACGGCCGGGCTTAAAGAGATAGGGTCTTTCCTATGCACAAGCTACTTTGAGTTTAGAGCAAAAACAGCTTCAAGCTCTGGAGGAATGAGAAAAGAACAGAGAATCTGCTAAAGCTGCTAAATCCTTTGCCACTCCAAGAAGCAAAGAAATTATAAATGTCTACTTTGGAGGTGCAAAAGAAAATAATGGATGCTGCCAGACAATCAGCAGGGAGGGAAAAGAGAAGGAAGTAGACAGGAGAAAGGTACTCAGGTCTCTGTGAACCAAAATCAACAGTACCCCATGCAGAGCTCAATACCACTTTGACAACTTGGCCTCAAGAAAAAGTTTCGTGATGTTGCTGAAAGAAGGCTAGCCAAGGAAGCAATTGTCAAAGCTACCCCTGTATTAAGGAAAGGCAGTCCGTGGAAGCTTAAAAAATAACCAAGGGATGGGTGCAACAGGCCCAGGCTTGCGAACTTATGGACCACATGATGTAGCCCAGATGGGATACAGGGAGTGCGATTGCAGCTGGCAGTTGCCCTGTCGTGACATCAAAGTCTGAAATTGCTCCACAGATCAGGCATATGTCAAGAAGTTGATGGAAAGAGCTAAAGGCATCTTCGGCCCTGATATTCTAAGGAAATTAGTGATGTGTCTTTGTGACACATCCAAAATAAACGGTCAGTAGAAACAAGAAGGACACAGAGATGGAGCTACTCTTACACTGATCGAACAGGGCGGACTATGCCATTGAAATGAAGGGCGTTGATCATAGCCTGCCAGTGGAATAGAGTTTGAGGATGGCCAAAATTATTGAAGAACCTGAGCTAGGGGCATTTTTGTAGGATCCCCTAACTCAGGAAGAAGTGCTCTCAAAAGAGCCTCAGAGCTATACAAAGTTGATCTGAGACAACTTGCCGCCTTCAGACTTGCCGTTTCATTTGGGCAGTCTAGCCAGATGGCAGACAGCCGTCTGGGATCAGCTCAGAGGCTTCTATGAAGCAGAGGAGAGCTCAATGATCCACCAGTTCATGGTCATCAGAAGTGAAGTTGAGGAACTTGAGGAATACAAGAGAAGAACGCGGGAAAGATGTTCCAGGCTCCCCCTCCACTGGAGTAAAGTCCATTACCATCTGGTAGGTGACGAATGGGCGCTGTCCATCAGTTGGACAGGCTTGCCATTTTTTGCTCCCAACTCAAAAACAGTCCAAAATCTTGTACATTAGTTGTACATTATTACATAAGTTGTAATCTTTTCTTTTACATTAGTTGTAAAATACTTTAGTACATTAGTTGTACTCTTGTAAAAAACCATGTGTGTTGTTGTAATCAAGAATCAGGTAATATAAACTGATCTTTACTTTACTGTAATGTTGTAATTTCAATTCTGCCAAACATGTACTGTAAAAAATTACAATGATTTTGATAAGACCAGCTTAGACTGTTATTGCCCAAATAGGGGAGATTGTAGGCACAAAAAGGCCTCAGTTCAAAACCTGTTCACATCTGGGGGGGAGATGGACGATGATAATCCAAACTTGTTGATGCATTTGAAGGTTGAATTTAAGGCCTGTTATATGCCTTATTGAAGCTGGCAAATGATTGCAATATTAGTCATTAAGTGTTCTATGTGTTGCATGTGTTGCAACAAGACAGTTTGTCCAAGTGGCTCTGTCTGCGGACTGACAGGTGGACATCTAAACTGCCTACGCTGCTTACACTGGTGAGCGCTTGGGCACTTTTAAAGTGTTCTGTTCTTTGTGAACAGGAAACCTGTTCTTTGTGAACAGGCTCTAAACACTTTATGGACATCATGTTTCCAAGTCATCATGTATTGTTTTTTGACTACAAGATCAGTTTACAAGCGGAAGACAAAGTGGAAAACAGAACTGCTCAGCCTGCCCAGCTGTTCTGTAACATGAAGACAAAAGGTTATTTGAAAAAGGGTGACAGACCTTTTTCTTATATCAAAATAGGCCTTTACAAGGAAGAAAGACGCAAAGTTGACATTCCTAAATTAGTTAAAGGCAATGCAACAGTAGACAAAGTAAAAAAAGACAAAAGTTCTGCACATGTGAAGACAAGTCTGCTTTTCAGAAAAGTGCAGAAAAGGTTATGTTGTCTTTTCAACAAGACTTCTCCTTTTTCATTCCGTCCAATGAAGATGTTTCTCTTAGATCCTCTGAGTGGGTATAAAAGGAAGCTTCTAAGGACAGAAAGAGGTGTGAAGAAAGCTAAGTGCTGAAACCAAGAGTGAACGTGCAAGTGTGATTTTCATGCATGCAAGCCTTCTGTGTAAATCAGTATCTGTGTGTCTAAGCTGTTTTACATAAGCTGTTCCCTTAAGTCTTGTAAACACAGTGAGTGCTTCTTAGTGAGTGTATTCATTGTATACTAGTTTGAGTTTGTCTTATACTAGTGAACATACTGTTGTATCTGTCATATCAGCTTGAACTATTCCGCATTCAAGCTTGTTTGTAATTAACAAATTGTTGATAATACATACAAACATTGAGAAAATAGTGTGTAGTTTTTAAATAGCTGTATTCACCCCCCTCTACAGCTTAAAGCTATATACTTTGGGAACCTCTCGGGACCTACATGTACTTTCAATTTCCTATAATGTACTAAGTAAATAAGATCAATGGTTGATTATGTATTGTGTTTAATCCTTGGTGATGTAATGGTGGTTATTGTGGCAAGGGTGTCACACTTTTCCAAAAAAAAACGTCTCTGATATCTCTTTGAATCGGTGGTAGCCCTATTTCCCTTACAACCTTTTTGAACAGATGCTCTTACTCCTTTCTCCCTTTGAACCGGTGTTATACTCTTTTGTGAACAGGCGCTACTGTTCTTGCTTTCTCCTTGAATCGATGCAGCCCCTCTTTCCTAATCATTGCCTCTATTCAATCTTTTCGATGAATCGGTGCTTTCAATTTCTGATATGTTGCGTACGTTGCTATCTGGTCAATCGCTGGATTTGATGATGGTGGCGATTGTTGGCTTCTGACAGTGGGGTTTTTCTTACGGTTGGCTTCAAAAATCTGGTTTAACTTTCTGATTTGAATTCCCTTCTCTGTTTCGATTCTAGAGTTTGTGATATGGCTTACTGTTTATGCTTTTGTGATATGCTTGCATCGATTTTCGGTTTTGACTTACTGTGATGACCCACTTACTGGTATGATAAATCTTGATATCAAAAGATGATTTTCAGGTTGGTGCCGGTTTGGTGGTAGAACACTATGTTCGGCCTCCCTGCGCGTCAATGACTTACTCTAACTCTTACTATTGACGTTGTTTCTGAAAAAGAAACGTCCTCTGGTGAATTTCTTAGATTGTTGCGTACTGTTCCTGTTCCTGATGGTATATCATGAGGATCGATCAAACCTTCGCTCTGATACCAATTGTTGGATTCGAACACTCAATGTTGCGTACGGTTGCTATCTGGTCAATCGCTGGATTTGATGATGGTGGCGATTGTTGGCTTCTGACAATGGGGTTTTTCTTACGGTTGGCTTCTAAAATTTGGTTTAACTTTCTGATTTGGCTTCTCTTCTCTGTTTCGATTCTAGAGTTTGTGATATGGCTTACTGTTTACGCTTTTGTGATATGCTTGCATCGATTTTCGGTTTTGACTTACTATGATGAGCCACTTACTGGTCCGATAAATCTTGATATCAAAAGATGATTTTCACGTTGGTGCCGGTTTGGTGGTAGAACACTATGATCGGCCTACCTGCGCGTCAACGGCTTACTCTAACTCTTACTATTGACGTTGTTTCTTGGAAAAAAAACGTCCTCTGGTGAATTTCTTAGATTGGTGCGTACTGTTGCTGTTCCTGATGGTATATGATGTGGATCGATCAAACCTTCGCTCTGATACCAATTGTTGGATTCGATAACTCAATACACAAAATTTTCTTACTAATATATAAACTTTATTGAAACAATCTTTACAAATCACACTTACAAATGTTCACATAGTACCTATATATACTAATCGAAAGAGTGCGTTGAACAGTCGTGTTGTAGTAATCCTAATCAATATTCAAGCACTCACACACATAAATAATGATTTAATCAAGAAACGAAGAGAATAAAAGTCAACTTTTGCAAGAACAGTCAGAGAAAAATAAAGTGCAGTCGCCGCCTTTTTAATTAGAATAATGACAAACGGTTGGAAACCCTAGGCGTGGGTTTCATTTAAATATAAAGGAAAGTTTGAAGGGTTTACAAATCACAGTCCTCAACTTCTAAATAAAATAAAGGAAATGGAATTACATTGAAATGAAATAAAAACTATCTATTACAAATGGGATTGAAATTTAATATCTAACAATCTCCCCCTTTTCAATCATTGTGGCAGGTGGCAGGCTTGTTGGGAAATATTCTAAGTATGTCAAGTGTTAGTTAGATTTCTCAAACTGTTAGTAGTATTTATGTGTATTTACAAAGTTCAAGCTTCTAGTTCAACAAGTTCAAGCTCCTAGTTCAAAGTTCAAGCTGTCAGAGTTAAGAGTTCAAGCTGCTCAACAGATTAATAACAGAAAGTGCTGAAATTCAGGAAGTGGTATATATTTCATGATTTGAATATCTTCCAAGCATATCTACTAGAGAGAACTCAGAGTTCGTCAAGGAAACAAATCAGAAGGCTATATATATAGATAGACTAGGTCTTTCTATTGTAAGTTTGTACGTGCAAGTTCTGTAATTGTGTGCTTCATTGTAATTGCTTTCTGATAAAGTTTCTCAAGCCTCTAAGGTTGTAAAATCCTAAGAACAATCTGTGTAATCAAACAGATTAGAGGTGATTGTAATCAGTGATTTTGGTAATATAAAGGATTTGATTTTGATTAGATTTATCTGTTATTTGTTCTGAAAGTTTTTCTTAAAACAGTTAAGTGTTATTCTGCAAACTTCTTAATTGGACTTTGATTCAAAACAAGGTAATTGGTTTACACTCTGATTTATTAAAACCAGTTAATCTTAGGATATTTTGATCTTGACAAGTGGTATCAGAGCCACATGTTTTATTTGTTATTCTTTGTTTTCAAAGTCAGAAACTTTCTTTGTTTAAAATTTTGTTTTTCTGCAATGGAGTTTGAAAATAGCAGTAGTGGATCTGAGCAAGGACTAAAATTGCCAATGATCAAACCCACTGAGTTCGAGATGTGAAAACTCAGGATTCAATAGCACATTCAGTTTATTGACTATGCCCTATGGGAAGCTGTTTAAAATCCTCCTGCAGTTGATCCTAAACTAGATGCTGAGGGCAAACCCAAAAGAACACCTCCAAACACTGAGATTGAAAGAAAGGCTAGAATGAATGAAGTGAAAGCTCTTACTCTTTTACAAATAGCCATTCCTAATGCTTATCAACACCAGTTTAAAAAGTTCTATACTGCTCATTCTCTTTGGATTGCTTTAGAGAAAAGATTTGCTAGCAATGCTAGCACCAAAAGGAATCAAAAAGATCTTTTAAAACAGCAGTATGAAAACTTTTCTGGTGGCAAGAATGAAAACCTTACTCAAATTTTTGATAGGTTTAATAAGCTGATAGGTGAATTGGAGAGTGCTAAGGTCAACCTAGATCAAGATGAAGTGAACAGAAAATTCCTCAGATCTCTTGGTGAAGAATGGACAGTCTATGCTGCTCAATGGAGAACCAAAGACACTCTAGATGAAATAGAGTTGGATGACCTTTACAACAGCCTGAGAGTGTTTGAATCTGAAACTGAAAATAAAAAGAAATCCTTTTTCTTACAATCACAACACTGCTCTGCTGTCATCAGCATTAACAGATAAATCAAATTGTTGTGATACTTTTTCAGGTGCTGATGGTACCTCTTCTGAAGTTCATTATGAAGCATTTGTTGCAAGTGATGGACTTTTTGCTCTAAATGCTGAAGATCTGGAACAAATTCATCCAGATGATTTAGAAGAGATGGACTTAAAGTGGCAACATGCTATGTTAACTATGAGGGCCAAAAGATTTCTGAAAATGACTGGCAGACAAAACATTCAAGCCAGAACAGAAGGCAAGCCAGCATTTGATAAATCAAAGGTTGAATGCTTTAAATGCCACAAGCTTGGCCATTTTGCTAGAGAGTGCAGATCCCAAAGTCAGCAGCCACCAAGACCCCAGCAAACCAATCAAACTTCATCCTCACAAGCTCCTGTCTCTCAAGAAGACAATGTGTTTGACTGGATTGACCAGACAGAAGAAGAGTTTCAAAATCAAGCTCTTATGGCAGAAACATCAACTGTCACCTCCACTGAACTACCATCTGATGTAAATGCTAAACTCTGCTCTCAAACATGCAAAAATATGGTTAAAAAGTACAGAGATCATAATGAGAGCATGTGCACAACTCTAGCTAAGATGGAAGAAAGGAGATATGAGTATATGCAGGCTATATAAAATCTTGAAAAACAGATCAATGACTATAAGGATAATGAGATTCAGATGGGACATGATAGAACATATCATGAGTGGGAGAAAAAGGAACTTAATGAGAAAATAGAGACCCTAAATAAGAAACTAGAGGAGGCTGAACAGAAGGTGTTAGAAGCAAACAAGAAAGTAGAATCCATAAATATAGATTTGGGTAGCTTCAAGCTGGCCAATCAAAAGCTAGAACACCTAAATGAAGTCCAATTTAAAGATAGGGTAAAATCTCAACTCAATCCCAAGGGAGGTATAGGATATAAGGCTACTCCACCCCCATATAATAAAAAATACATTCATCCTATGAGTGAAGTTGCTGATAGGCTTGTGAATGAACCATTAGATGAGAAAATGAAAAGTGTAGATCCTATCCTTGAGGACAAGCCTGAATCTAAAAAAGAATTGATTCCAAATGAAGGCTGTGAGTATAAAGAAGCTGAGAGTAACGCCAAAACAATGAGTGAACCTATAGGACCTCCTAATTCCAGTTTCATCAAAACCCACAGTGTGAAAGGAAAAGAGAAGATGAGTGTATGCAACACTACTCCACATGTTTCTGTACCTTCTAACTGTAACATTTCATCTTCTTCAAAGGCTAATAAAAAGGGTAAGACTGTTCCAATATGCACATGCCAAAAGCATGGTGTTCAAAAGCATCCCACACAGCAGCAGGTGAGGGGAAATCAAAGGAACAAGAACCAGTTATGGTCTCACAAAACTGGTTCTCCAATCAAAACAATCAAAAGATGTTTCCATTGTCGCAGGAAAAATTATTTGGCCAGGCATTGCTTATATAAACCATCTGTTACAAAACAGACTGTGGTTCAAAAAAACAGGCCATTGTTCAAAACTCAAAAGTTTCAAAGGGCTAAATACCTGTCACACCAATTCCAAAGAAGACAGTTGATCACAGGTACTTAAAAGTCAACAAAAGACAACCTACACACCAAAAACAAGTTTTAGCAAAATCTAAATGAAACATAAAAAAGGTATGGTGTGTTAAATTCAAAAACACAGATCAAACTGCTAATGCAAGTGTTGAGACTGTTAAGCTAAAAGTCGGAACTGGTAGTACAAATTCTGTAGCTGTTAGCACTCAAAACCCAGTTCACACTTCTAAGTCTAAAACTGGAACTGGTAGTGGATCTTCTGAGACTCTTAAAGAAAAGGTTGGAAAGAACACCTGGAAACCTCACGTCATAACTAAATACTCTTCACAAAATCCACCTGTGGATCTCACTAAGTTTAAAAAGACACAAACAGTATTTAGTTATGTCAATGCACAAGGACAACCCAGAACCAATTTGGTTTAGGTTTACTCCACTACTAACTAATATTTTTTGTGTAGGGCAACCACAAGACCCAACATTAGAAAAGATGGCATATGGACAGTGGATGCTCTAGGCACATGACAGGCAACTCTGAATGCTTGTCAAATTTCAAGAGCTTTGAAGGGGGGTTTGTTGCATTTGGTGGAAATTCCAAGCGAGGTAAGGTAACAGGTATGGGTACTGTCAAAGCAGGTAAGATGATTTTCAATGATGTTTTGTATGTTGAACAGCTGAAGTACAATTTACTAAGTGTGTCTCAAATCTGTGACATACAAAACATTGTTTTATTCACAGATTCTGAGTGTAGTGTCCTTTCAAAAGATTTTAAAATACCTTAAAATCTTGTTTTACTCAAAACACCAAGAAAGGACAATGTCTACTGTTTGGACACAGATCTTCTAGCCAAATCAAATACTTTAAGCTGTTTGATATCCAAAGCATCATCAAATGAATCTGCTCTTTGGCACAGGAGGATGTGTCACATGAACTTCAACTCTATGAATGTTTTAGTCAAAAAGAACTTGGTAAGAGGTTTACCACAAAAGGAGTTCATATGTGATTATCATTGTGTAGCATGTCTCAAAGGCAAGCAACACAAAACTTCTCATAAGTCCAAAGAAGTAAATTCAATCTCATCTGCTCTTCATCTTATTCATATGGATCTTTTTGGTCCAACATCTGTTTTGAGTTTGAATAAAAGAGCTTACTATTTAGTCATTGTTGATGATTTTACCAGGTTTACATGGGTTTATTTTCTTAGTACTAAGGATGAAACTGCTGAGCTAGTCAAGTCTTTTATTCTTAAGATTGAAAACCAATCCAATATAAAAGTTAAGGTGATCAGGTCAGACAATGGAACTGAGTTTAAAAATCATATACTAAACAGTTTTCGTGAATCTAAAGGCATCGCAAGGCAATATAGTGCACCTAGAACACTATAACAAAATGGTGTAGCTGAAAGGAAGAATAGAAATTTAATAGAGGCTGCTAGAACCATGCTAGCTGATTCCAAACTGCCAATGACCTTCTGGGCGGAGGCAGTAAATACAACCAGTTATGTTCTTAATAGGGTTCAAGTTGTTCAATCCCAAAGGAAAACTCCCTATAAGTTATTCCATCACAGGATTCCCTTAGTAGCCTTCCAAAAACCTTTTGGTTGTTCATGCACTCTCCTACATACTAAAACTCACTTAGGAAAGTTTGAAAGCAAGGCTGAAGAAGGATTCTTTGTTGGATACTCTACTCAAAGCAAAGCCTATAGGGTGTATAACAGTGTGTCTAAAACCATTGAAGAAAGTGCCAATGTTGAGTTTAATGAAAACACTGCAAATACCAAAGGCACTGGCCCTGATTGGTTGTTTGACTTAGATTCATTAACAAATTCTCTGAGCTTTTGTTGAGTATTCTGCAGGAACTGTTGGAAACAGTGTTGAAACTGCAAGCCCAAATTCTCATGCTGGTAACACAAATATTCAAGCTGCTGGCACAAAGTTTCCACAAATTGCAAATTCCGCTACATGGGATGAGTACACTGTACTGCCACTTCTCTCTTGTGATCCACCAGGGGTCCTGATTGACCAACAAGACATAAATACAGAGTTTGAAGTGCCAATTCCAAGTCCTGAAGTAACAGCTCCATCCAATAGGGAAACAGTCCCATCTTCTGATCAAACTGTTACTGAAGCAGAATCCTCAAGTGGTGCAGAAGGTGATGATACTAATCTGAAAAGCTCATTTCAGACATAAAGGGAACCTACACTCAAGGTTCTCATGTATCATCCTCTCAACCAGATAATGGGAGATCCACGCACTCCTGTGCAAACAAGGACAATGATTCACAAGGAGTCCATTGATGTTGAATCTGCGGTCCCTGAATTCAGTCTAGCTGCCTTAAAACAAGCATGCTTCATGTCACGATTGGAGCCGAAGAAGGCATCTGAGGCACTGAAAGATCCATCTTGGATTTAGGCAATGCAAGAAGAACTTTTTCAATTCAAGATTCAGAAAATATGGACTCTAGTTGACTTGCCTAAAGGTAAGAGGGCAAATGGTACAAGATGGGTGTTCAGAAACAAGAAGGATGAGAGAGGTGTTGTGATAAAATAACAACGCAAGGTTGGTAGCTCAAGGATATACTCAAGAAGAAGGAATAGATTATGATGATGTCTTTTCCCTAGTAGCAAGGATAGAAGCCATCAGACTGTTTTTAGCTTATGTCAGCTTCAAAGGGTTCAAAGTGTACCAAATGGATGTGAAATCTGCATTCTTGTATGGTACAATCGAAGAAAGATGTTTATGTGTGTCAACCCCCTGGATTTGAGGACTATAAGTATCCAGGCAGAGTCTACAAGTTAGATAAAGCCCTCTATGGACTCCACCAAGCCCCAAGAGCATGGTATGACACTTTGTCTTCATATCTTCTATAGAATGGATTCAAGAGAGGCACTCTGGACAAGACATTATTCATAAACTCCATCAAATTAGAGATTCTTCTTATTCAGATCTATGTTGCTGATATCATCTTTGGATCAACAAATGACATTCTGCGCATGGAGTTTGAAACTTTGATGCACAAGAAGTTTCAAATGAGTTCAATGGGGGAACTAACTTTATTTCTAGGATTGCAGGTCAAGTAGAAACCCACAGGACTTTTTATAAGTCAATCAAAGTATGTAAATGACATCCTTGAAAAGTTTGGATACAACGACACCAAAGTTGCCAGCACAGCAATGGACACTCATAAACAGCTTGATGTTGATAAAGAAGGAGTGGATGTGGATATTCATTTATACAGATCCTTGATAGGTTCCCTAATGTATCTCACATCTTCTAGACCTAATATAATGTTCGCTGTTTGTGTTTGTACCAGGTTTCAGTGTGCTCCAAGGATTCACATCTGTTTGCTGTTAAGAGAATCTTTAGATATCTCAAAGGTCAACCAAAATTGGGCCTATGATATCCTTAGGACTCTACTCTTGAACTAACGGCTTATTCTGATAGTGACTATGGAGGTTGCAATATAGACAGAAAATCCACAACTGGTGGATGTCAATATCTAGAAGCAAGACTGGTCTCTTGGCAGTGCAAAAAGCAGACCACTGTTTCCACCTCATCTACTGAAGCAGAATATGTTGCAGCTGCCAGCTGCTGTTCCCAAGTGATGTGGATTCAGAACCAACCGAGAGACTATGGTATGAACTTCCTACCTACTCTTATTTATATTGATAATTCAAGTTCAATAAGCATCGTACAAAATCCAGTGAAATTTCCCAAAACCAAGCACATAGACATTAGATTCCATTTTATAAGGGACTGTAATGAGAAGAAATTAATCCAAGTTACCAAAATTCATACAGATGATCAGTTAGCTGATCTATTTAAAAAAACCATTTGATGTAGGGAGATTCACCTTTCTAGTATCAAATATTGGTATGGTAAATATGGATTAATTTGTTCTTCATTATTCTCCCTTATTTCATGAGGAAAATACTTATTCAATGTGCTTAGTTAAGGGGGAGACACTGTTTCATTAGAAAATGCTTAATTTTCAACTAACAGCTTGAGACTATTCTCAAGATGCTAGTTCATTTCTCGGACTGTTGTTGTTTCACTTGGTCTGTCAAAGTGTGCAGGGTAATTCAGTAATTCTTCATAAGATTGTGCGCGGGACTAGATATTTTTGAAAAGCCAAAACCTTTATAGTGCAAGTTTCGTTCGATTGCAACTACCAGTTGCAAAAATATCTTCCACAATCTTTTCATCTTATCTCTCTGTGCGATTCGCACAGAGTCGTTCAAAACCCTAAACCCTCGTCGTGATTTCTAATGGAGTTTGTCAAAGAACACAACTGGCTTCCTAATTCTCTCACACACACTGAACTTCAACCATTCCATGACATGATTGATTTCCTTCGTGGTTCCCATATCCATTATGCGCTAACTATTAATCCCACCATATACGTCTCACACATAGAGCAGTTTTGGAAATCAGCCACTGTCAATACCATTCATGGAGTCACTACTTTTGCATCAATCATTGATGGTAACCCCATTACCATCACTGAGGAGACAATACGCCAACATCTGCATCTTCAAGATGCCACAGGTATATCTGATCTCTCTCTTACTGCTTTACACGAAGGTCTTTTTAAAATTGGGTATAGGGGCCCTACTGATTCTTTTACTTACTACAAAGCACATTTTGGTCCTAAATGGAAATATCTTGTGCGTATTATTCAGCAGTGTATAAGCCCTAAAAGGACTGGTTGGTCTGAATTTTCTTCAAATATTTCCACTGCCTTAGTGTGCTTATCAACAGGCCAACAGTTTAATTTTTCAAATATGATTTTTCAAAGGATGTCAAGGCACCATGCCCTAAAGAATGGGAATTTTTGATGTATCCACGGTTTTAGGCAGAAATAATTGCAAAATCCTGCAATAATTTTAAAGTACATAAAACGATACATGTTTCCCAAGGCAACAGAGGGTGTGCAAGCACCTTCTGGAAGTCCCCAGTACCAAGAAGAAAGGGGCCCAGATGTTTCTACTTCTGGAACTCATGCCAGTGATAGATCTCAAATCCCACTATCATTTGAAGATCTTGAGGCTAGTCTGCAACTTATGGCATTAATGGATCAACAGCTGAAACCTGTTATAGCTATTTTGGAACATTACAAGTCCATTATTGCTGCACAGGGATCTCAAATCACAGCCCTACAACAACTCACAACAGCTCAAAAACAGTGCCTTGATCAGTTTCATCTTGGTTTCACTCTGTGTGGAAATAAGATCATCCAGCTCAAGAAGATGGTTCTGTAAGGTCTACCAATGCAAGATCTATCTAGACGCGGATCCGTTAACGAGTGCGGAATCCTCGTTGACGGTCAGACGGACAACTCTCAACCAACGGAAACACGGAGACTATTAGACGCTGAACGAACGACACACGAACGATCCTACGTACTAATTCTCTCCGAAACGGGACTCACCTAGCTGATAAACTCGAGATCGCTTAATGCTCAATTCCTCACGAATTCTGCAAAAAGTCTGCTAATCATTCGAGTCTATCCCTAATTATAGACCCTGATTCGAGTCTGTTGTGGGCCAACCTCGAATCTGGCCTAAGGCCCATTCGAATCTGTCCATCTGACAGATTCGAATCTAACCTATTTTCGAATCTATGGTCTCATTCGAATCTATCTCAGATTCGAATGTATCCCCTTAAGTGATTCGAATCTAGCCTTTTACATAAACAACTAAGTGTTTGAAACTTATGATATTACCTTATGACTGATTTTATCTTTGAGCTTTATGTTTGAACTTCTTGTAATACGTTACATCAAGTTCAAACATACAAACACTGATAAAAATCAATCATACATAATATATATACCAAACATATGCTAAATCACAATGTAAGACAACTTAGACTGCTATCGTCACACGGGATGTACCAACAGACTCCCCCTTGACGATAGCTTCTAATAATTCACACATTTGATTTAAGAACATGGTTTATTATTGATTCAAAACACTACCAGCATACAGACCTTTTTCAACGCATACCTTGACCACATTTTCATACTTACTTGCTTCAGCATCCATATGTGCGTCACTGGAAATCTTACAGTTATACAAAGTCTGCAGGTCTTCTTTAGATAGGTTTACCAGGTGAAGCGGGTCATAGACTCTAAGAATAACTTTTTCTTCTAAGTCTTCCATAACTGCTTCCCCAGTTTCCGTGTCAGCATACCACCACTTTAGATTTTGCAAAACATTCTGTGGCATTTTCTTCAGAGGTACCTTCCTCAGGCATTTAACTGGTTTGTACTGAATCCTCATCCAAGGTCGGCCTGTAAGAGGATCTATATGTGACTTATCCTCGACTCTTCTTCCGACCCTTGGACTCAACCGTTCAAACTTCCTCGATCTCCCCTCCTTTCTTATTATTCTTTCAATCACATTCGCATAAGGATCATCACCAATATTTATCAGATCTTTCCATGCAAGCGCGGTGATTTCAATCTTTGGAAGGGTGTTGAATGCTTTCAAAGTTCGCCTTAAGTACTGAAGCCCGTCTTTTCTTTTAATTATAAAAAGTTGAAGATCTCTGTCAAAGAACCAACTTAATATTCGCTCAGATAGCTTCCCTGTACCAGGCACTTTCATTGATCTCCTTATTGCCAACTCCTTCTCTTCGGCTCTGAACCATAGCTTCCTTTTTTCTTCGTTACTTAGCTCTCTTGCTGGTTCTTCAGTCGATGACTTAGGATTCAAGGCAGCATTCACTATGTCAATATCAACCATTCTATCTCCATCTATCATATAAGTGTCAGTGATAGGATTCTGCTGTACAACTATTTCGTCAGCTTCATCATCCTCATCAGCTATTACTTCATCTTCCGGTTGCCAATCAACTATCTCTTCCGGAATAAACTCTCCTTCTTCAAATTCTTCTAATTCTTCAATATCCTCTTCAAAATCAAATTCCATCAGCTCTTCTTCAATATCTTTTAGCGCATCTATCATGTCGCTATCTAAAGTCTTTGAAGAACTTGCTTCTCCTCCTGTTCCTCCTACTTTTCCTCCTGGACTAGGCTCCCCCTGAGATTGAGCAGTCGGAGCTGCAGAAAAATCTACTGGCTCATTCTGTCTGTTAGGGCTGGGATCATTGCCTTGGTTGTCTTCATTATCTTCATCATCATCATCTCTCGGCCTCTGTACTTGCTGATCACGGCACGACGTCTCCCCCTGAGCCTGTAAATTTTTCATTAACTGCTCTATTAGGGAGCGCATCGTCCTTATCTCTGCTGACTGATCACAAACAAATGTTTTTAACTCCGTGTTTTCTTCCTGGACCTTTTCCACAATCTTCTTCAAAACGGCATTCTCCTTATCAATATCTGCGTTATGCTTCTGAAGCTCACCGATTGCCTTCGTTAGGCCAAAGATTTGGATTTCCTGGAAGTCAACTCTATCTTTTAAGCGCAAAAATCTTTGATTGTCAGCGTATGATGATGAGGTTGATGGAATTGACTGTATTGGAGTTGGAAGTATTGGCGATGGAATATATGGTGCATCATGAGGTGGTGATGGTGGAATGGTGGTTTGAGGGTCCTGTGGTTGAGGAATTTCAGGTTGAGAGATTTCTGGTTGTTCTGCGGCAGCTGAAGAGGATCCTTGCATGAACCTGTGACGTTTGGCCCGTTGCCTCGACACAAGCTGAGAAACTTCTTCTTCTTCGAAATCCGACTCCTCCAATTCCCTGTCAAATCGTCTCCTAGACCCACCTTCATTTATAATCAGTCGCGAACCATAAGTTCCAATTTGAACTTCAGGAACGGCAGACATTGACTCTGGAGCTTCAGCTTCTACCTCCTCCATCTCTTCTGACTCAGTTGCTGAAGATGACAAAACGTCAGTACCAGTTTGCTCAGGTTCATATTCTTCAACTTGCCTAAACACATCTTCTGCTCCTTCCGGAGGCTGTAACAACTGATCAACTAACTCTGCAGTAATTTCCTCATTGGCATGAGGTCCAGACGCCCAGATTTCTTCCAAGGTTTGGGCTATTTGCTCGGATTCTGGAACGGCACTTGAAGGCCCTGCTTCCTGTACCTCTGGCTCTGGCTGTTGACTTGTGGAAGGCCTAGACGCCTGAGTCTGACTCGCAGTAGCTCTTGGTCTTCGCCTTTGTGACTGTGCACGTCGTTGTTGTTGTTGTTGATGCGGTTGCTGTTGCTGTTGCTGTTGAGGCTGAACTTCTACTTCACCTGCCCAGTTGGCATTATCTGGTGCCACAAAGTTCCTGTCTAAAACAGCTCCAAACAACGGTCGCTCGATCGGAATAGCCAATCTTCCTCGATGTGAGGAACAATCAGCGAATATCCTTTTGTCCATAATAGCTACGTTCTGAACGTCATTTGATGGCGACAGATTTGGCAAGAAGTGCCTGATCAACATCATGATAAACCGCGGATATAGCAGGAATTGCTGATTTTCAGGAGCGGTGATTTGGTGAACAAATTCGGAGAAAAACATTTCCGAGAAACTGTATGGTCGATTGTACACCATCGCGACTATCCCAGACTGGATCTTCGCAACTATATAGTCAAACCCGGCTTTCTTTGGTGCAAAACATACCATGAAGACATGAGCAAGAAATCTCCATTGCCCGATTAAGCCGCTCTTCATATAGGACACTTTCGACACGTCTAGACTGTATCCCATTCTCTGAAAGGCCGCTTGCCTGATGTTCAGAGGGAATTCGATCGGTCCAGACTCTTCTTCTTGAGTGCCCAGCTGCAACACTTGACGCAGCATATCCGCTGAAAATACTAGCGGTTGTCCAGCAATGCGAGTTCGTAGTACTGTCGGAGTGACCGAGCAGTCTACTTGAAGATGATCGTAAAATTGACGGATATAAGGCAATATGAGCTGAACATTATGAGATAGTGCAAATCCTATCCTAGATTCCACAAGAAATTCTAGCATCTGCCTGTATCCCTGCGCCTCAGGGAGGTCATGATCCGGATGAAGCACCATATTGTGCTTAGGGACAAAAGCACGAACTGCCATATCTGCACAATAAATAAAACTGTTAGACTCATTAAAAATCAATAAACTTGTTTAAATTCAAATTTGTTTTATTTTGTACTTTATTAAATACAAAATCTAACACAATTAAGTTTCCACAAGTTTAATAAAATTTAAATTAAAGAAATTAAATAGAGTACAGATTCGAAGGGAACAGATTCGAAGTATCCATATTCGAATGTAGTGGACAGATTCGAAGAGTCCCTATTCGAGTCTAATGGACAGATTCGAATATCATTGTCATCTCGAATCTAATGATAGATTCGAGAAACCTATGAACAGATTCGAAAGTCCATGAACAGACTCGAAGTGCCGACATATGAATTTTCAACAAAAACCCAAGATTTTAACCATTTTGAACTTGGTAAATCACATACATTAGTTCAACTAGGTTCTAATCATTGATTTATGTCTTTAATTTGATCTTTTATAGGTCCAAACTTAGTTATTTAGCAAAAACCCAATTTTGACCAATAAAACTTCAAAAATCGACGATTTGTCCTTAAATGGTGTATAAAACTACCAAAATCTTGTACAATCCGGTTGATTATACCTAGATATGAGTGTAGAATCGAACACAGTAGCCTTAGAGTCGACAAAATGTCGTTTAGGAGCAATACGGTAGACTCGAGAACAGATTCGAGATCGTCACAGACAGATTCGAGGATATAGATTCGACAACAGTAAAGTAATAAATGACTTCACTATTGACCTATATATACTACCTACCTTCGAGTCTATGTGGATT
Organism: Centrapalus pauciflorus; assembly: GCA_020465985.1. Classification (NCBI taxonomy): domain Eukaryota; kingdom Viridiplantae; phylum Streptophyta; class Magnoliopsida; order Asterales; family Asteraceae; genus Centrapalus; species Centrapalus pauciflorus. The sequence goes on along the minus strand of JAANYP010003331.1, from coordinate 2,422 downwards.
CGAGTCTACTGACAGATTCGAAATACTTCACATTCGAGTCTGTCTTAGATTCGAAATTACCAACACTTAGAAAAATTTCGAAAATTTTGAAATAAGTTCAACTTTTCCAATTTTTTTCTACGGTATTGTGTAACCAGATAAACTATGCCAACTCTTTTACCCTAAGCAACAGATATTTCACGCAATGTTTATTTTATCCAACTTCGAATGCACCCTCAGTAACTTTTGACCTTTTACCTAAGTAAAAATTAAACTAAACTAAAATAAAATAAGCTAAGGTAAAAATAAAATAAAATTTTGACTAAAAAATTTTAATCTAGACTTAAGTTATAAAAACAAATTTACAAGCTAAGCTTAATACTAAACAACATAATTTTGATGAGTATAGTCGAAGAGAGGTTCAATCAGATAGCGATGTCCGATACTAACTTTCAGTACTTAAACTTTCACACTTAGGAATTTTTTGAATTCCTTTGATTGTTTGTCGTGACATACCCATTTAGCCGATTGTTGGTATTTTACCCTGTTAAACATTTTACATTTCGGAATATCCCTTGGCCTTTTTATTTATCAGGAAATTATCTTACGTGACTCAGACATAGACATACTTTTATGATCAAGGCACACAGACAAAAAGTCTAACTTGTTGGTATTTGCAAACTTTCTTTAAAAGACAAACATCGGACACAGGTCTGTATTCTCATACAACAAAGTGTCTTAGTTCGACTTAAGGTTTATTTTTAAAGTTAGCAGATAGCGGTGACAGGTCTGTACTGACGTACAACAAAGCGACATGTCTGCTAACCCGAATCTAAACAGAGACAACAGGTCTGTACTTACGTACAACAGAGTTGCATGTTTTCGACTCTCAGTTTTTCATGATATTTCTATTCTTTCCATTTTCAGATGTATTTGATGTTGCCATACATCCCCAGAAAGTTTGCACACCTCATTTAGACTTAAAGTTTGTATGTCTTGTACATAAAAATTAAGACCGATTGGTCGTACATCTAGGTTAGAGACACGCTTGACTTTTTCTAGAATATTTTATTAGCCTTGAGATTCCCTATATGTATTATGCCTACCAACACATCAAACTAAATAAAGTATAACACTTAGAGTTTAGTTGCATTATGTGTGAAAGCCTAAATACTTAGAGTCTGTAACGACGGTGCTTATTTTCGTCACTTTGAACCTATGTATCTAAGACTTAACTCATTTTCTGATATTCTCTTTTTTTTTTGTATTTTTTGTAATTTTCTCTCTTTTTTTTTTGTTTTTCATAGCAAAAAGCAGTAAACTAAGCTAACCTACTAACTTACTAAAAATAGAAACTTACTAAAAATAGAAACTTTCCTAAATTAGAAATTTACCTAAATTAGCAACTTACCTAAATTAGCAGACTACTGTAAAGAAAGAAATACTACTACTCTAAAAGAAAATAAACATACTACTACTAAGGTCAAATTACTCTGGGTTGCGCATTCCATTCAGTTGAATCAAATACTCAAACCGTGACTTATCAAACGCTTTGGTAAATAAATCAGCATTATTATCTTCTGTTGCCACCTTTACCAGTTTGATTAAGTTCTTTTCAGCACAATCACGAATAAAATGATGTCTTATGTCTATGTGCTTTGTTTTAACTGTGTTTAACTGGAATATTAGTTTTATAGAATTGTATGATTGATTGTCTATCTAAATAGGAGTTTTGAGTGTAAGCAAACCGTAATCCGCAAAATTGTTGCTTAGTATCACAGAACTGTGAAAGCAATCTACCAGCAGCTAGCATACTCGGCCTCGCAACGTTGACACGGCTAACCGATGTTTGTTTTTCTTGCTTGCAGGATACCAGTCTCCTCGAGGAACTCGCAACCTCCAGTCCGTTGATTTGCGCGTAAGCTGATCCTCCGTAGTATTGAATCTGTGACGCTCAACTCTAGATCTCCCTCCGCGTGATCCAAGTCCCAGCTTCGGATTTCGACTTGAGGTAATCGTAGAATCCGCTTCACAGCTTTCATATGCATCTCCTTCGGATTCGCTTGAAACCTAGCACAAATACACACAGCAAACATTATGTCAGGTCTTGAAGCAGTTAAATACATAAGTGACCCAATCATGGCCCGATATAAAGTCGGATCCACATCGGTATCACTATCAGTACCCGGCCCGAGATTGTGATTCACTTGAATCGGCGTGCTGAAATGGGCAGTCAACTTAGTTCCCTCCATCCCAAACCGTTCTAATATGTCATAGACATACTTAGTTTGATGGATAAACATTCCTTCCTTCTTTTGGTCAACTTGTAACCCTAAAAAGAAATTCAACTCCCCCATAGCACTCATCTCGAACTTAGACTTCATCACCTTCTCAAAATCTTTGCACATCTATTCGTCTGATGATACAAAAATGATATCATCGA
>JAANYP010003329.1:0-16881 GCA_020465985.1 Centrapalus pauciflorus | reverse complement strand
AATAGTCTATGAGCAAAATAATATGTAGGTAACGGAGATTTGCAAGTCAAATGTTTAATAGGCCTAACATGCAATCGGTACGGGAAAATAAAGTCTACGGTGCCAACACGAACACCACACATATAGTTGTTATGGCCTACGGCCATTTACAGAACCAAGTAGCAATTGTTTTAAAAGTCAGGACCAAAGTCTTTTAGAGAGAGTTTCCAGCAAGGATGGAATCAATAGTCATCAGGTGACGTCAACTGAGAGGTGTTGGTGGAGACGGTGTGGGAACTACGGCGGCCGACTGCCCGCTCAAGCTCCTCTATCCTCGTTTGGAGGCTAGCGAGCCAACGGGAGTGAGCTCCCACCGTGATCCCGTGAATGTTGACATCTTGTTTAAGCTTGTCCACCTCTGAAAGGACTGCAGTATTCGCTGCCAGTAGTCCTTCGACTGCATTCTTGATGGCAGTCAGGCGTGCCTCCAGGACCTCATTCTCCGATAAGTGTGCATTCGATGATCCTCCCCTCTCAAACTTTACCTCAGCTTTCACAAACTTCACTTCGTCTTTCTCACACTTTAACTCTCCTATTCTCGCTTTTCCCTTGTCCAACGGTTGGTCATATCGGTAAAAAAATCGGCTAGCAGGAATGATCGAGACAGTACCATGCGCGGGGTCCCTAATCAAGAATGTGCCCGATACCTGTTCAAATTGTAGACCCGCCATAGTATGCCGTGTAAACCAAACGTCATTAGGTCCCAAAAGGCGTGGGCTTGCCCCATCCGAAATAACTCCCATATTGATGAAGAGTTCGGTGAGCATTCGTGCATACGGTATCTCCATTTGTGGCTTCACGAGAGTTGATTCCCAAATGTTTTGCATCATGATGTATGCGAGTGAGATGGCCGGTTTTCCAGTGAGCAAAGCATGAATAAGAATGACCTCACGGGTTCGAACAGCAGTGGTATTAGCAGATCTTGGCAAAATATTGAACACAATGAGCTTCCACAAAACCTTGGCCCAAGGGCGGAGATCGCCCCTATAGTACTTTGAATAGACTCTCGCTTGCTCAATCGAAAGAGTAAAAACCTCAGTTAGCTTTTTAGCCCATCCTTCCGAGTGTCTCAACACCCCACTTGATAAGTCCTGCTCAGTCCAAAATTCTCGTGTGATCGGGACATCCGTGTCGAAATCAAAGTAATCACATAGTTCTTTCCTAGAAACAACCACTTCTTTCCCATTTATGCGACCTCGTAGCTCAAAATCATGCTCCACCGCCCCTTCTCTACGGATTAGAGTGTGCATCCATTCATAAATCTCAGTCTCATGCACATACGGCGTTTCAATCTGCAACGCCCCCGACCACCCAAGCCGGTCGAAACTCTCGATGATACCAAAGTGTTTAAAATCAGATTCCTTAAGAGTTTTTTCTATATAAAAATGTGTGGGTGGTGTCGAAACTGGTGGTGAAGGTGGTGGTGAGGGATACTCGATGTTGATCGGAAAGGGAGTATGTACACGCATTCTCGGGGTGCGAGTGATACGGCGACGAGAACTTCCGGTGAATTGTTGCGACATCTATGTACACATAGCAACGAATAACGGAATTAAGCACAATTAAATGCATAATGGCACACAAGCATGTTAATTCCGATGGATTTCGAAGAACCCGATGCGAAATACATAAATGTGAAGTGCGATGCATTCCACGAAGGTGCAAGTAGTGTCAACGTAGTGAGCATTCTTCATGAAGTTGGTGCATGTGCATGAACGAAGATGGCAACGAAACATGGCAAGATTTGTCGTGACGTGCATGATTATGAACGACGAAGGGAGCGATTAACAATACGAATCATGAAGTTGTAATAGAGCAACATGTTCACCCTAGATTTAGCATAGAATAATGTCTCTCCACTGGATTGTATACTTAATATAGATTTTCTAAATATATCACAGTGAAAAAATTCATGAGAAAACTATACTAAGAATTTACTAGGAAGTCATGAAATAGGTATGTTCTAGCATATGGCACATACTAATGACCAATACAACTCTAAGATATGTTCATCTAGCAACATTATGAAGTTAGGTCAAAATTAATAACCTCAAACTTTCATAGAGAAATAGCATTGCTTGGTAGAAACTTGAAGGATTGGGCAAAACAACACTTACATTGGTGAGATGAGTGAAGGATGAGCACGATTCAAGCAAGAAATCGAAGTTCCAGGGGTTTTGGAAGCAAAAAGAGAGCAAAATTTCGGAAATTTTGAGAGAAAATGAAGCAAATGGGTTGAAAAAGGGTTTAAAAATCGCAGAAACACATCGAGGCGCAGACGCAGGCGCAGCCCTGCGCTGTTCGGTGCGCTTGGGGCGCAGCGCGGAGCGCAGGCCTGCGCTGGCCGGTGCGCTGCACTGCTCCCAGGTGATTTTCGTGTGTGCTGTTTGTAGTGTTTGGTCCCCCCAAAAGCTAACTAATTGCCGTACATTGTACCGAATTTTGTCTCTTATGTGTCCAAATTTCGTCTATCTTCGGCATGGGTTTTGCAGATTCTTATTTGGGTAAATTGTTCCCCAACTTAGTTGGTTACTATAGGTACACCAGAGTATAGGATGAACTATTATTTGACTAACTAATTTAAAAGAAAAACAAACTACGGTATAATAATAAAATTTAATTTGCAGAAATTAAAGCACACTTTCGTGGTGAGAACGATTGCACTTAGCACGTGCAACAAGCCTTTAAACCCCTCAGTAGCCTGAGTGGACGAGTTATAGTCTCGTGAGGGTTTCTATGGAACATACCCACAAAGTTCACTGGATTGCCTTCCAGAAAGCGCTAAGTTTAATGTCTTCAGCCAGACATTTTGGAACTCTTTAGTATTTAAGTGATATCCTCTAAGACCATTGTCTCAGATGATATAATTTCATTATCAGCCCATTGTACAAATAATTTTAATCTGTGTCCGTTTACTTTAAATGGCTCACCACCTTTTTGATCTATTATTTCAACCGCACCATAGGGGTAAACATTAGTTACTGTGTATGGGCCTGTCCACTTACTTTTTAATTTACCTGGGAAGAGCCGCAGGCGTGCGTTAAATAGCCAGACTTTGTCACCTTTATTAAACACCTTTCGTTTAATTATTCGATCGTGGAAAGCTTTTGTTTTTTCTTTATATATTTTAGAACTTTCATAAGCTTCCTTGCGAATTTCTTCTAATTCATTCAGTTGGTGTTTTCGATTTATACCGGCAGCTGTGAAGTTAAGGTTTGCATTTTTAATGGCCCATAAGGCGCGGTGCTCTAACTCCACCGGAAGATGACATAATTTCCCATAAACTAGTTTATAGGGAGACATACCAATAGGGGTTTTATACGCTGTACGATACGCCCAAAGTGCATCATCTAATCGTATTGACCAATCTTTCCTATCGGGTCGTACTGTTTTTTCTAATATTCGCTTAACCTCCCTGTTAGATACCTCTACTTGTCCACTAGTTTGTGGGTGATATGGGGTAGCTATCTTATGCGTCACTCCATAATGTTTAAGTAGTTTGCTAAAGTACATATTTTTGAAATGAGAACCCCCATCACTAATTATGGCTCTAGGAATTCCATGACGAGAAAATATATTACGTTTAACGAATTGGCAAACTACTTTGTGATCATTGGTTCTTGTGGCTTCGGCTTCTACCCATTTAGAGACGTAATCAACTGCCACTAGGATGTATTCGAAACCATATGACTTAGGAAAGGGTCCCATAAAGTCTATGCCCCACACATCAAAAATCTCTACTATAAGAATTGGTGTCATAGGCATTTGGTCTCTTTTTGAAATACCTCCTATCTGCTGGCATCGTAGGCATGACTTAACAAACTCGTAGGAGTCCTTAAAGATGGTTGGCCAAAAGAATCCACTTTGTAGGATTCGATGTCCTGTCTTTTTAGCACTAAAATGGCCTCCACATGCATACGAGTGACAGTGATTTAAAATATCATAATGCTCATTATCTGGAACACATCGCCGGATAATCTGATCTACTCCAATTTTGAATAAATCCGGCTCCTCCCAAATGTACTGTTTAGTTTGAGAGAAGAAATACTTTCTTTGATGTGAATTCCAGTGGCTTGGGGTTTTCCCTGTGACAAAGTAATTCACTAAGTTAGCGAACCAAGGCACTTTTGCGACGAACAATAATTGTTCATCTGGGAAATTGTCCCGAATGGAGTCCAGCATATCAGTGGTGATTGCTGGCAGTCTCGAGAGATGGTCTGCTACTACATTTTCTGAGCCCTTTTTGTCTCTGATTTCTAAATCAAATTCTTGTAGCAACAGTATCCAACGAATTAGCCGTGGCTTAGCATCTTTCTTAGCCAAGAGGTGTCGTAAGGCACTATGATCGGAATACACGATTACCTTAGCTCCCCAGACGTAAGATCTAAACTTATCTAGCGCATATACTACTGCAAGCAATTCTTTTTCAGTGGTTGTGTAATTAATTTGAGCTTCAGAGAAGGTTTTACTTGCATAGTATATTACCACTGGCTTTTTGTCCACTCTTTGACCAAGAACGACACCTACTGCATGATCGCTGGCGTCACACATGATCTCAAAGGGTTGAGACCAATCAGGTGATTGCAGAATTGGTGCCTCCGTGAGCTTCATTTTTAATGTGTTAAATGCCTCTGCACAGTCTTTATCAAAATTGAACGGTGCGTCTTTTAGGAGAAGGTTACATAGGGGTTTGGATATGGCACTAAAATCTTTTATGAATCTCCTATAGAAACCTGCATGTCCTAGAAAAGAACGAATCCCCTTGATATTAGTTGGTGGTGGTAGCGAGGAAATTATTTGTATCTTAGCTCGATCAACCTCCATTCCTCTTTCAGAGACTATGTGTCCTAAGACTACTCCCTCTTTAACCATAAAGTGACTTTTCTCCCAGCTTAGTACTAAATTAGTTTCAGTACAACGCTTAAGAACTTTTTCTAAATGAGAGAGGCACCCTTCGAATGACTTATCAAATATCGAAAAGTCGTCCATGAAGATTTCAAGAGAACCTCCGACCATGTCTGAAAATATAGCCATCATACATCGCTGAAATGTGGCTGGAGCGTTACATAATCCAAATGGCATTCTTCGGTAGGCGAATGTGCCATACGGACACGTAAATGTCGTTTTATCTTGGTCCTCTGGGTGTATTGGGATTTGGTTATACCCCGAATAGCCATCTAGGAAACAATAGAATTTCTGCCCTGCTAGCTTCTCTACTATTTGGTCGATGAATGGCAGAGGAAAATGATCTTTTGAGGTTGCGGCGTTTAGTTTTCTGTAGTCGATACATACTCTCCACCCCGTCACAGGGCGAGTTGCAATCTTTTCTCCTTCAGGAGTATCGACGACAGTGATTCCAGATTTTTTTGGAACCGTTTGTGTGGGACTAACCCATTGGCTATCTGATATCGGATAGATAATTCCAGCATCTAGCCATTTCAACACTTCTTTCTTCACTACCTCTCTAAGGTTAGGGTTTAGCCTTCTCTGAGCATCTCTGCTTGGCTTGGCTGTTGGATCAGTTATAATCCTATGCATACACAGCGTCGGACTAATTCCTTTAAGATCTGCTATGGTCCAGCCTACCGCTTCCTTATATCTCGATAACACTTCTAACAAGGCCTTTTCTTGTGCAGCAGTAAGGTCTGTTGCGATGATTACAGGCAGTGTATTCTCAGGGCCAAGAAAAGCATATTTGAGATGAGATGGAAGTGGTTTCAACTCTAGCTTGGGTGGTTGCTCTAAAGACGGTTTTGCTGATGGTGGAAGGTCAGTCGGAAGTTTTTCGATCTTATGTGTCCATGGTGGTTGATTAGAATCTACTGACTGAACACTTTCAAGTTCAAACTCCTTAGCTTCAGGCATATTATCTAGCATATGCGCATTATAGTACAGGAGCAGCTCCACTGGATCTTTACATGTTATTGTTGATAATTGTTGTTGTGTTAAATCATCAACTAGATCGATCATATAGCACTCTGAATCCAATGGCGCATTGGGTACATTGTTAAAGACATTAAGTCGGAGTTTACGGTTTCCGAATGCTATGTCTAATGCACCTGTCCTGCAATTGATTTGAGCGTTGATTGTGGCTAAGAAGGGACGTCCTAATATGATTGCCGGTTGGCTTTCTTTGTAAGCACTATCTGAATCCAACACTAAGAAATCTACTGGATAATAGAAATCTTCGACCTTAATGATTACATCAGATAGCATTCCTCGTGGTACTTTGGTAGACCTATCTGCTAATTGTAGGATGACATCTGTTGTCTGTAGGGTTCCTAGATCATGTTGGTCAAATAAATTACCAGGTAGAATATTAACACTTGCCCCCAGGTCTAGAAGTGCTTTTTTAATTTGAATATCGCCGATAGTTACCGGGATCAAAGGTGATCCTGGATCTTTTAGTTTAGGCGGCAGTGAGCTCGTGATAACTGCACTGACTTGTTCAGTGAGGTTGATTTGCTTCGGAAGAGTTATTTTAAATTTTCGCTTCTGAGTACAAAGGTCTTTTAGGAATTTAGCGTAAGAAGGAACCTGTTGTATAGCTTTGATTAAGGGAATGTTAATTTTAACTTGATTAAAAATATCCCATAACTCTTCGTTTTTAGGTCCTTTCTTACCATAAGGGAATGAAGCTGGATTTTCTAAGGCCGTTGGGTAGGGAACAGTTTCAGTATTGGAACTCTCTTCCCCAACTTTAATCTCTACTGGTTTCTTGGCTTCTACTTCCTTAAAAGTTACTTTCTTAACTTTTGTTTCAACCTTTGACTCCGATTTGGGTGGCTCTTCTTCATAAACATTTTCTACCTCGTCGTCAGTCTCACTCTCCTTAGGCATTTCTATTTTGTTATCTACTTCCTTTCCACTCCTAAGGGTAGTGACTTTGTTAACTTCGTTCACTTCATTAACTTCATATTTCTTTTCTTTTCCATGGTGATGCGATGGGTTAACTGTGGTATTGCTTGGAAGCTTCCCTTCTTCTCGTTTAGTCAAGGACTCTGCAATTTGTCCCATTTGCCTTCCGAGCATCTCCATAGTTTTCGCTTGAACCATGGTTTGTTGTTTCATGAATTCCATAAACTCGGAAAACTCTTTCGAATTCCCCGGCACTTGTCGCGAATCATTTTCTTCTTTAGGGTCTTGGCGTTTATAGTACCGATCATCCTTCGTAGCTGAGGTCGATCCATATTGGAAATCTCGGTTTTGTTGACGAGGTTGCTCATATCTTGGCTTCGGGGGAGCATCATTGTCTTGATTATCCCTCCAACTAAAGTTTGGGTGTTTTCTCCATCCCGGACTGTAAGTTTCCGAGTATGGATTCTCCCGTTCTCTTCGTTGCCGAAATCCAAAAGCTTCGTTCACATACTCTTCGTGCGTGAAGGTATGTGGGCAATTCTCGGTTGGATGAGAAGGGTCTCCACAAGTGACACAGCAAACCTGTGCCGCTGTAACCTTTCCCATTCCTTTCATCAACAAGTCCATCTTTTTTCTTAGTTCGGATATGTCAGATTTAACTTCTTTCTTCCATGCGTTGTCTATGCCCATAACTTGGACACCAACACTATTATCCGAACCCGCTTGAACTTTTAAACCTTTGCTTAATTGGGTTAATAATTCCCAAGCTTCATCATCTTCCTTGGCTAAAAAGGTTCCGCCTGAAGCAGCGGTGATCATATTCCTACTTTCTTGACTAACCCCATCGAAAAAGGTTTTAATTAGCATCCATTTAGGAATTTCATGGTGAGGGCATGTTCGTAGTAATTCATTCAACCTATTAAAAGCTTCGTGAAATTGTTCTCCAATTTTCTGTTTAAATCCAGTGATTTCTTTACGTTTTTCTGTAGTTTTACTAATTGGGTAATATTCAGTTAGAAATTCTTTTTTCATCTCATCCCAGTTAGTTATACTATCAGTGGGAAGTGACACGAACCAATTTTTCGCTCGTTCCTTCAAAGAGAAAGGAAAGAGTCTGAGTTTTAGAGCATCTACGGTCATTCCCCTAACGTGATTGGCCTTACGTATGGAAGTGAATTCAGCTAAGTGCTCATACGGTTCTTCGCTTGGTGCTCCGCGAAAAACGGGTAATATGCTAAATAGCTGTGGCCTAATTTCGGGTTCATTCTCATTAATTGGGTAGAGAATGGGTGATGGATCAGGGATATCACCCGGCCTATAATGGGATTCTACGGTTCTACGGTCTCCCATCGGTCTTTGGTTTTGTTGGACGTCGACAAGAACGTTTTCGATGTTCTCGTCTTCCGAATTAATTATTTCTTCCTCCACGTTTACTTTAGGAGCAGTATTTTTAGTTTCGTTTGTTTGAGTTGTGGCTCGCCTATTAGATCTAGCGGTTTTTTCGATTTCTGGATCAAACTTCAAGGGTGAAATTCTACCAGAATATCGTGTGTGCATAAACTTATGAGGGCTAGATGAAGAATTCGAATTAGTTACTTTCTTTTTGGTGAGAATCGATGCTTGCGCCACGATTCCCTTTTTCTTAATAAACTAAAACAATAATTAAAACTTAAAACTAATTAAAAACTAATTAAATAGAATATAGCAACATAAGGAAATTTTAACTAATTTAAGAAAGCAAATAAAAGCAAATAAGCAATTAATTGAAATTAACTAAATTAACTAAATTACCTAAATTACTCTAAAGAAAATAAGGCAACTAAATTAAGCTAATTACTAAAATACGTGATTTAAGCGCAACCGCTCCCCGGCAACGGCGCCAAAATTTGATGCGAGTGTCGTTAACCCGTCAAAAATACCACTAAATACCTTAGAAGCTAGGGTAAGTAGGGATCGTATCCACAGAGAGCGAGAGGTTAATTGCACGTATTTAAGCGATTAGCATTGCAAAGTAAGTAACTTAGAAAGATTGAGTGGTTTGTAAAAAGGTGATTGCTTGATCTATAAAACTAAGTACTTGCGAATTTTGTGAAAAGAAAACTTAAGAAGATTGTTTGATTGAATAAAGTATGAAGATAACCATTCCCGGATTCCACACCTCGCTTTGTGTTTAATTTATAAAAACGATTTGAAGATTTACATAGACATAATCTTCGTTAGAATTATTATTAAAACCATTACGTGATCTTGGGCATAGCGCGTGACACGTTTGATTACTCGTCTTAATTAAATAATTAACTCGGCACGAATAATAAAATGTCTACGAACTATCTTGCGAAACGCAACAACAAAATAATAATCATTCGTTTACAATCACAATATAAATAATAAAAACCATGCAAACTTAAAGTAATCGTTCATAAAGTAAAACTTAGCGATGTGCTTCCTCCGAGAATGATTATGGTGAGCTTAGCCGGACATAGTTGATGCAACGTTCAAGAGTTGTTGATCCATCACCGTAGCTCGCCTCGTGTGTTCTTCGTACGTGTTTTCGCTCAAACAGGGTTCTTTTCCTTAGCCTTCTCCTCCAAAAAACGATGATGAACTCTGAGATATGCATTGGTATTTATAGGAAAAGCTAGGAAAACCCTAAAAACGGCCGTCTAATAATTTAATGGGCTGGGCGCAGCCGTAGGCGCAGGCCTGCGCCCCCCCCTGCGCCCCTCTGTAAAATCCGTATTTTTGTGAATTAATTTCTTCTGTCGAGCACTCGGTCTGGGCGCAGGGCTGCGCCCCTCTCTGCGCCTGGCTCTGAAATTTCGTCCTTTTTTCATCATTTTAAACCGGATTTTGTTTCCCTGCATAGGCACAAAATTTATTCAATAGCGGCACATTCTATAACACTTTTGCATTAAAAACAACTCTTTTACGCTTAATAAACATGGTAAATTATAACCCGATCAACCTCCATGACCTCCCTACCTTCTATCATCTCAGACTTTGTGTCTGCTCAGCTTAAGGGGTTCCTTGATTCGTTTAAGACTTCTTTTCCAACTCCTGCTCCCCAAGCTAATCAATCCTCTCAGCTACTTGCACTCACTGCAGAGCTGCAAACACTCTCCTCTACTCTCTCCATAACTATTTCTACCCAACAAGACTCTGTGTCCTCCCTGGCAACTATTTCCCAACAGATGTCAGCTCTCCTTGATACCTGCACCAACACTCTCCCTTCCACTTTGGCCAGCTTGAACACCTTAGTGGTCTCTCTGTCCAATTTTGTGTTATCAAACCTTGATGATAAGCAAGATTCTCTTTAACTAAATCTTGCACAGCTTCAAAGTTTACTGTTCACAGCTTCTGACAGGGAAGCCATTGCTCAGCTGTTATCTCTTGCTACTTCCCACTCGACCTCTCTTCAAACCTGTGTTACACAACTTGCATAGGTGAAGGACAACTTGGCTTTCTTAGTGCATCGCCTTGTTGGTTCAAAACCTGCTGCCAAAACTGTTGCCCAGCCTGCTGAATTCGTTTCTTCAGGCAGACCCATAGTTGAAGGCTCTTTGCCATCTCCTTCAAATGGGGAGAAGATATCTGCCTCAAAGACTAAGTCTAAGGAGGAGAAATCTCCATCTCCCTCTAAGGAGAAATCAGCATCAGTGGGACAAGCAGCAGGTATTTCCCAAACAGGTCCTACTGCAGATGTCTCCAAAACAAGTGAAGCTGCTTAACCTACTCAGGCTGGATCTCCAAACCCTGCACCATCTAAGGGAGAGGAATCCATTCCTGGGGACAGGCCAAGCAGAAGGAGACATCTGATCTTGGAGCAAACTGATGAAGAAGAGGAAGAGGAACCTGAAGCTGTCATAACCACAACAGCTAAAGGAAAGAGGAAAGCCTCAGTGGACCCTGACTATCTCAAAGCTGCTCAACAAAATATTGACAAGGCTCGGGCCAATGAAATGGGTCTTCTTATGGAGACTTATTATGAATAAAAGAAGAGCAGCTTCGAATCTTTGAAAGGCTAAAGAGAGAAGAAGCCTCTACTAAAGCTGCAAAGGCCTTTGCATACAAGGAGGCAAGAAAAGCTAAAATGTCTTCCTTGGATGTTCAAAGGAAACTGCTAGAGGCTGCCAATGAGTCAGTTGCTGAGAAAGGAGAAAAAGAAAAGGGTGCTCAGGTCTCTGTGATTAAATCAAAGTCAGCATCCTCCTCAGCAAGAGCCTAAATACACTTTGACAACTTGGCAAGGAAGAAGTTCTTTGATGTTGCCAACAGAAGACTTGCCAAGGAAACAATTGTCAAAGTTGTTCCCATTCAAAGAAAGGCAAACAGTGGAAAATCTAGATAACCAGGATAGGTGCTGAAGGTCCAGAACTTGAAGCATATGAACACACTGATGTTGCTCAAATGGGGTATAGAGAATGGGTGGAATTGGCAGTTGCCCTGAGTCAGTCTAAGTCTAATACTGCTACGACTATCAGTGCATATGTCAAAACTTTAATGGAAAGAGTTAAGAATCTTGGCCTGATTACAGAAGAACAAATCAAGGGTACCTCAGTGGTTGAACCCAAGATTAAGGCCAGGAGAAAGAGGAATGAGACTGAGCTGGAAGAACTCCTAAGAATGATTGATCAAGGAGATCTGGTTGTTGAGATCGAGGGAGTAGATCACAGCCTGCCCAGAGGAGTGGAACATGAGGAAGACAAGCTAATAGAGGAACCTGAGCTTGGGGTAATTTTTGTAGATCCCCTATCAAAGAAAAAGTGTTTCTACAAAGCATCCGATTTGCATAAGTTTGGTCTTAAGTCGCTCATAGCTTTTAGACTTGCTAACTCCTTCAAACAATCTGCAAGATGGAGAACACCTATCTGGGAACAGCTCAAAGGGTTCTATAAGAGAGGAGAGCTTCAACATCCTAACTTCATGTTCCTCATAAATGAAATGGAGGAAATTGAAGAAACCAGGGAGCATTTTGAACAAATGTTTGAAGAAGAACCACAACAGCTTAGAGGTCTATCTACTGCTGAGTAGATGAAGAATGGAGGCTGTCCATAAGTTGGACAGACTTGCCATTATTTGCTCCCACTATCAACAGTCCAAAATTTGTTGAAATTGTTCCTTGTACATATGTTGTACTTTATTACATTAGTTGTAATTTTCTTATTACATTAGTTGTAATCTTATTTAGTACATCAGTTGTACTCTTGTAAGAACATGTGTTGTTGCAATCAAAACAGTATATATAAACTGATCCTTTACTTTACTTCAATGTTGTAATTTCATTTCAGCAAAGTGTATTGTAAAAATATATAGTGATTATTGATAAAATCAGCTTAGACTGATTATTGCAAATAGGGGGAGATTGTTAGGCACAAAAAGGCCTCAGTCAAACCTGTTCTACATCTTAGGGGGAGATTATTAATCAAACCTGTTTGATGCACTTGAAGGTGTAATTTAAGGCCTGTTAATGCCTTATTGAAACCTGATAAGTGATTTGCAATATTAGTCAAAGCTATTTACCCTGTTGCATTTGTTGCAACAAAGGCGGATTGTCCAAACTGTTCTATTCTGTTGAACAGGCTGGACATAAACTGTCCACGTTGCTCTAACCTGTTGAGCAGCTTGGACAAATTCTAAGTGTTCTGTTCTTTGTGAACAGAACCTGTTCTTTGTGAACAGGTTAAAAACTTTATGGAATATGTTTCCATGTCCTCATGTATTGTTTTGGACTACAAGATCAGTTACAAAGTCGAAGACAAAGTGGAAAAAAGAAGCTGCAAAGACTGCCTATGTTGTTCTTTTACATGAAGACAAAGGGATATCTGAAATGGGTGACAGACCATTTCTTATATCAGAATGGCCATAACAGAAGATGAAAGGTTCAAAGTTGACATTCTTCTTTTAGTTAAAGCCTTCTACAATAGAGACAAAAAGTAAAAGACAAAGATTCTGCAATGTAAAGACAATTCTGCTTTGTCAGAACGTGCAGAAAAGTTGTTTCGTCTTTTTGGAAAGACATCCCACTATCTCTATGTCCAATGAGGAAGCTTCACTGAGATTCTCAGTGAGAGTATAAAAGGAAGCTTCTAAGGATTGTGAGATAACCAAGAGTGTGATATTCAGAACGTGCAAAGAAGTGTGTTTTCATGCATGCAAGTCTGCTTGAATAAAACAGTAACGTGTGTCCAAGTTGTTCTTATTCAAGCTGTCCATCTCTCTGTCTTGTAAATAGTGAGTTCATCTTAGTGAGTGTATTCATTGTACCTAGTCAGAGTGTGTCTTAGATTAGTTAAACATCTGTTGCGTCTGTCATCTCAGCTTGAACCATTCCGCAGTTCAGGGTTGTTTGTAATTAACACTTGTTGATAATATATACAAACATTGAGAAAAGTCTGTTGAATTTTAAATAGATGTATTCACCCCCCCCCCCCCCCACACCCTCTACAGCTTAGAGCAACATACTAGGAAAACCTTTTGGGACCTACAATAAAGTTTATCAGTTATCAGAATCAGATCAAATAAAGTTTAAAGCTAAAAGTTAACGTTCTTGCTATGATAAATTCTGGACAGATTCAGATAATAACTGAACAAAGTATTAAAGTCTAAAGTTATTGAAAGTGGGTCAAAGATTGTAAAGCTCAGCCAAGTCCAGAAAGATAAAGATTAAAGATTAAATCCTGAGATAACTCATGTGGTGGAGAAATCTGCTTGATAATACAACAGTTCAGCATAAACCAGAACCTGTGAGTTATAGATATTCAGTTTTACATGCTTGATTCAGATTGAGACATATTGTTGTTGATAGTTTACTTTGGCATTCATATATACTCAGCTGGATTGTGACATGTGCTCACCATGGTTCGGTGATGCCCTGTGGATCATGATGGCTATTTGACTTATCATTTTGCATACATTGTACTTACAGTTCAATTCAGTCATTGTTATAAGTTGATATTGTTATGACCTTGTTTATTTATGCTTTCATCGTTGCTCGCATCTTTGTTGTATTGATTCAGCTTAGCATGATTAGCCTAGTCGGTCTATTGTTCTAGACCTTGCTATGTCACCAGTTCTATTGAACTTGGTATTGATTACTCCAATGCTCCCCCCCCCCCCCCCCCGGATGTTTACTGGTAGCTAGCCTAGTATTGAGTGGATAGCTTCCACTAAAAGTGTGAGCGTGTCCTGGACATCATCCAACTCTATGATTACTATGTCTCAATCTTGCGTGGCTGTAGCGGCAGTCAAAATATATCATGCTAGATACCCACTATCCGCTTGTTGAAATGCATGTAATCTGAAAATATGTATTCTCACTAAGCATTGCCTATAGTTGTTGTTTAACCTTTTACAGGAAAAGATAAGGGGAAAGCACCTATCGGACCTGGTTCTTAGGTCTTACAAGATCAAGTGAAGTTTTTCATAGACCACTACTCAAACGACCTTTTGGTACAGCTTTGAAGACGATAATTTGTGGTGGTTTGGGTAGATTTGCTCTGATCGTATGATGATTACTATTAGACTAGTCTTGTACCTTTATAAGTTTGAAAACTGTAACACGTACTGAAATTTTATTAAACTTAATCCTAATGTTTGTACCTGTAATTCACAATTCCACAACTTAATTACTCTATCTTAGTTATGATTGATATCGTGTTGCAATTTGTGGGACCTAGACAATAAGGACTGTCCCGTAAGGGAAGGTCTTCACACCTCTTCGCCACGGCTTAGATCCAATATCAAATTCTTGAGCCACCTTGTACTTGGAGGAAGAAAAAGATATGAACTCTAGAACAAATCAAATACCAACCTACCATTACAACCTAGAAAAGCAAAAAGAAATGAAAATCCGGCTAATGGAATTCGTAACCTAGCAGCCGTTGAAACAAGAAAAAATCGCTTCTGACGGATTCATACATAGATTCATAGCATTACTTAAATTGATGGACTTCATTAATGCTATATAAATCATACATTCGATTTAAACTAACCTTATATAGATTCATACATAGATTTGGTCTTTGAATCCTTCATCTTCGACTTGAAACCCTTCTGGTCTTTGATGGTCGTGATCTAGCCTTCAATGGTCGTCTATGGTCTTCAATGGAACTAACTCTAGCCTTCGTTCATTTCATTGGTCGATGATCGCGAAATGCCTGCTTGTTGGCCACATTTAATTGACAAGAAATAAAGATTGGAGCTGAAGGGTGGGGAAGAAGCATGGGTTTGCAGATGAAGTGTAGGGAAAAAATGTTGTGTCCCAATTTGATGATTCCCCTATTTTTTTGAAAAAGTCAGAAGTCCTTTCGATTTGTGCAACTTTTCAAAATTTAAAAGTTGCATTGCTTCTTTGTATCATTTGCATTTAAACTTGTATGTCTTAAAATTCAAGAAGTTGCATTAATTGGTTGTACTTTCTGAAATATAAGTTGTATCCTTCTAAATGCTTTATTAGTAGTATAGATTTATGAATCTACATAAAAAGGAAAATACAACAACACATTCTAAATATATTTTATACAAAAGAATAAAAATAAAAATACAATGAAAATACACCCTATAGGGTCGGCCACCTCATAGTACATTTGTAGAGTTTGACTTTCAATTTTATAATGCAAAACTCCATACACAATCACAGTCAAATCTCTTCCTTTCCTTTCATCCAAGATCTTACTCAACCTCCACATCTTGCATCTTTTCAAAGACCAAATTTTTCTCTATAAATAGAGACTCAAGTCTCTCATTTTTTCACACCTTCAAACAACAAAATCTCCCTTCTCCTCTCTCTCAAAAACCGGCCAAGAAGAAGTCACCCAAGCAAAAATTGCAACTTTTATTCCTTGAAGTTTATTTCAAGACTTTTTGGTGCAACATTTCAAGATTTCAACTTCTACTTATTTGCATACTCCTAGTTCATCAAAGTAAGTAAATGTTAGGCACAAAAAGGCCTCAGTCAAACCTGTTCTACATCTGAGGGGGAGATTTATAATCAAACCTGTTGATGCATTTGAAGGTTGAATTTAAGGCCTGTTATATGCCTTATTGAAACCTGAAAATGATTTGCAATATCAGTCTAAAGCTGTTCTATATGTTGCATGTGTTGCAACTAAGACAGTTTATCCAAGCTGCTCTGTCTGCTGAACAGGCTGGACATAAACTGTCTACGCTGCTCTACGCTGTTGAGCAGCTTGGGCATTTTTAAAAGTGTTCTGTTCTTTGTGAACAGAACCTGTTCTTTGTGAACAGGCTAAACACTTTATGGAATATGTTTCCAAGTCATCATGTATTGTTTTTTACTACAAGATCAGTTTACAAAGTTGAAGACAAAGTGGAAAACAGAACTGCTCAGCCTGCCCACGCTGTTCTGTAACATGAAGACAAAAGGTTATTTGAAAAAGGGTGACAGACCTTTTTCTTATATCAAAATAGGCCTTTACAAGGAAGAAAGACACAAAGTTGACATTCCTAAATTAGTTAAAGGCAATGCAACAGTAGACAAAGTAAAAAGACAAAAGTTCTGCACATGTGAAGACAAGTCTGCTTTTCAGAAAAGTGCAGAAAAGGTTATGTTGTCTTTTCAACAAGACTTCTCTTTTTCATTCTGTCCAATGCAGATGTTTCTCTTAGATCCTCTGAATGAGTATAAAAGGAAGCTTCTAAGGACAGAAAGATGTGTGAAGAAAGCTAAGTGCTGAAACCAAGAGTGAACGTGCAAGTGTGCTTTTCATGCATGCAAGTCTGTTGTGTAATTCAGTATCTGTGTGTCTAAGCTGTTTTACACAAGCTGTTCCCTTAAGTCTTGTAAACACAGTGAGTGCTTCTTAGTGAGTGTATTCATTGTATACTAGTTTGAGTTTGTCTTAGACTAGTGAACATACTGTTGTATATGTCATCTCAGCTTGAACTATTCCGCATTCAAGCTTGTTTGTAATTAACAAATTGTTGATAATACATACAAACATTGAGAAAAGAGTGTGTAGTTTT
>JAANYP010003328.1:0-16893 GCA_020465985.1 Centrapalus pauciflorus | reverse complement strand
AATTATAAAAATTAAATTACATATTCTCTAATTATTACGTATAACTTTTATTAATTTAATTTTGACATAACCAACTTTATAAATAAAACTTATAACTTAATTGTAAGTTTTATCAACTTAATTAAAATTAAATAGCTAATATATGTAAGTAAAATTACATTTAACATATTAATTAACTCTAAACATGTTAATTAATGCGAATCATTTTTATTATTGCTAATTGTCGTTAATTAAAGTTCGGGTTGTTACAAACAAGCAAAGAAAAACAAGAGAATTAGATAAGAGTTGAGAGTAAAAGAAAAGTCTATTACTGATAGGATTAGTTCAATACATAATTCTGTGTGTAACAAAATTTCTGATAAACATTGTAGTAAATA
The DNA here is from genome assembly GCA_020465985.1 of Centrapalus pauciflorus. NCBI lineage: Eukaryota > Viridiplantae > Streptophyta > Magnoliopsida > Asterales > Asteraceae > Centrapalus > Centrapalus pauciflorus. Next base: position 16,516 of record JAANYP010003328.1, on the reverse strand, counting down.
CTCTTGTGCTGATTTGCTTTCTTTAAATTCTGCTCATTGTCATGTGATGAATGCTAAATCTATATAAATCTGATAAGCTTGTATGGTTACCAAAGAACAAGGTTCCTACTTTTAAACAGCAAAAGGTTCCAAAGAAGCGAATTACAAAATCAGTTCCACAACGAACTGTACAAAAATGGATACCTAAAAATACTGTTAAAAAGTGGGTTCCTAAGTCGAAGACATTATTTGTTGAAAAGTCTAAAGACTCATCACATGATTTACCTAATTCCAAAGTATCTAACTATAAGTGGGTACCTCACGTATTCCTTCTTTTTATAGGTAAATCATGTGTGGTACCTTGACTCTGGGTGCTCCAAGCATAAGACCGGACAGAGGGAAACTCTCACGAATTTTTTAGACAAATTTTGTGGGACGATAAGATTTGGCAACGATCAATTCTGTCCGATCAAAGGATATGGGAGTCTGGAGTACGACAAAATAACAATTCAAAAGGTCTTCTACGTTGATGGTCTTGGTCATAGTCTGTTCAGTATCGGCCAATTGTGCGACAAAGGATTAGAAGTCAACTTTAAGGCTAATCGCTGTAGTATTAGATCTGGGGAAGGGAATGAAATCCTTGCTGGGAATAGGAAAACCAACTTGTACTCCATAGATTTAGCCAATATAAATCTGAAGAAAGATGTATGCTTACTGTCCAAGGCAACATCTAAAGTATCATGGTTGTGGCATCGCCATCTATCCCATCTCAACTTCAAAGAATTAACCAATCTTGAAATAGGTGGTTTAGTCAAAGGGCTACCAACTCTCCGATTTCAGAAGGAGCAGTTGTGTGTTGCCTGTGAAAAAGGGAAGATGGTGAGAGCTTCTCAAAAGTTAAAGGTTGAACACTCTTCAACTAGAGCTTTAGAACTTCTACATATGGACTTGTGCGGGCATATGCGAGTACAAAATATCAACAAGATAATATATGTGTTGGTCATAGTCGATGACTATTCAAGATACACATGTGTATTCTTCCTGAGATCCAAGTCCGATGCTACCAAGATCATTATCAACTTCATTCGCAAAATACAAGTCACTCGAGACATTTCTGAGTTCTGTTGGAATAACTCATCAATATTTAGCAGCTCGTACCCCACAATAAATGGTGTTGTTGAACGAAAAAATCGCACGCTTGTGGAATCTGCTAGGACGATGCTGGCTTACTCTAATATGCAGTTATTCCTTTGGGCTGAAGCTGTAGCAACTGCTTTCTTTACTCAGAACAGATAAATTATCCAGAAAAGATTCGGAAAGACACCATACGAACTGATAAATAAACGAGTCCCTAATGTGAAATTTTTTCATGTCTTTGGATGCAGGTGTTTTATCCTAAATGACAAAGACAACTTAGGAAAGTTTAATCAAAAAGTCGATGAAGGCATTTCATTGGATACTCCAAAGAGTCTGTGGCTTTCCGAGTCTACAACAAAAGAACGAAGACTGTTAATGAAAGCGTAAACGTAAAATTCGACGAAGGAGTTGTAATGGCTTCTGAACACAACAGTTTAGGTGCCGAACTTGAACAGTCGACTTCAATGAAGTCATCTCAGCAAACAACTGAAATGAATGATCTTAATAAATTTTTTGAAAATTTTTATGAAGACTACTTTGAAAACACCAAAACTAATGTTCCAGTTTTGGTTCCTGACAGGATTACTGAAGATCCGGTCGTAGTCTCTGATCATTCGCATCAACCAATGTACGAAGATACTAGAGAGGTTTCAACAATAGATGTACACAAGCCCGTTGATAGTGTACAACCAATTCAAGATCCAGAATCTTTTGAAACCCCCCTGAATTCTGAAAATTTAGAAACCCCCACCTCAGTTGATTTTACATCAACTTTTGAAACAAATCCACGAATTCCCTGCCTGGATTTGAATCCCAATCAAGACCAACTTCAACCTTACCCTCATACATTCAAATGGACGAGGAATCATCCACCAGAAAACATAATTGGTGATCCCTCTGCTTCAGTAAAAACCCGGAGAGCTACAATGAACGAGTGTCTTTTCTCAAATATTTTGAGCAAGATCGAGCCAAAAACATTGAAAGAAGCTCCTCAGGATGCAGACTGGATTGTAGCTATGCAAGAGGAGCTCAGTCAGTTTGAAAGGTTGAAGGTCTGGCAATTGGTGGAACGACCATAGGACAAGTCTATCATTGGCACGAAGTAGATCTTCAAGAATAAGGAACATGAACACGGCGTCATCATTCGAAATAAAGCACGCCTCGTCGCCAAAGGATACAGCAAACAGGAGGGAATTGATTACGACGAAACATTTGCCACCGTTGCCAGGATTGAAGCAATTCGAATGTTTTTAGCATTTGTTGCACATAAAAAATTTATTGTATATCAAATGGATGTCAAACTGCATTTTTATATGGGGAATTAACTGACGAAGTATATACATATCAACCCGAAGGGTTTACCAATCCTTCGAAGCTTGATCATGTATATATTTTGGACAAATCACTGTATGGCTTTAAACAAGCACCTCAAGCTTAGTATGATGCACTTTCAAATTATCTTTTGAAATGTGGATTTAACAAAGGTGCAGTGGATACAACCCTATTTATAAAACGTCAGGGTCCCGATATCATAGTTATTCAGATATATGTGGACGATATAATATTTGGGTCTACAAATCTGAGTTTTTCAAGAAGTTTGGATTTTTAATGTCTCAAAACTTTGAAATGAGCATGATGGGAGAAATTAATTATTTCGTGGGTCCACAAGTAAAACAACTGAGCGATGACATTTTCATCAATCAGTCAAAATACATTCAAGACATGTTAAAGAAATTTAACATGGTCAATAGTACACCCATGAAAACTCCCATGGCTCCGGATTCTAAATCTAAACTCAATGAGGACATTTCAGGGGAACTTGTTGATGTAACTCATTATTGAGGGATAATTGGGTCAGTAATGTATTTAACTACCAGTAGACCAGATATTATGTTTGCTACGTGTGTCAACCGCATTTGAAGATATCTGAAAGGAACTTCAAACTTAGGTTTGTGGTATCCCATGGAATCATCTTTTACATTAACTGCTTCCTCTGATGCTGAACATGCATGTGACAAAATGGATCGGAAGAGCACATCAAGAGCAGTACAATTTCTTTGTGACAAACTCGTTGACGGACCGTCGTTGTGACCCACCGATTTAATCCTTAAATCCACTATTTAGCTAGAGAAGTTAGGGTCGAATCCACAGGAAGTGTGGTCGTAATTAGGATTAGGTTATTAACCTTATAAGTTAAGTTTATTGAAAGCATTTAAATTGTGAAATTGTGGATTTGAATGAGTTGTTTAGAGTAATGATTTGCTATTGTTTGTAACTAAAATTAAGAACGAAGTAACTAACGAAGAAGATAAACAATCAAGAAACGAATAACCATTCATGGAATGACCATGGCATAAGTATTACACACTATAATTTCATGCAATGATCACATAGATATAATCAATTGTGAATTAATCAAATGTCTTTTAACCAATAACTCTTGGCATAGCGTATGCAACAATAATACTCGTCTTAATCCCTAAACTAATGGACTCGGCCCGAATAATAACACCACTATAAACTATCTTGCTTTTACCAATCGCAACACATAATCATAATCATAGCCAAATGTTTATCATGTGCATACACATAATAGATCTCGCTTAATACGAATACATCAAAACATAGAAATTAAAGAAGAGTAAACTTAGCCGTAGATCCTCCGCAAACGGCTAACGGGATTAGCCGCTCATCGTATGCTCGTCACAATCACAGACCTGAGCCATTGGGTAGCTTGCGAACCACCGTCTTCGTTCTCGTATCGTAGATCCATTCCGGCAGGGCATCGGCACACTTGCACACACGTCGGGACTCCTCTCCAAATCTGCCCCTTCACTCATATTCATAGGGAATCGAGATTAGGGTTTCCAGGGTTGAAAAACGCGTTTTAACTCCGCACCAGCGCAGGCCAGGCACAGGCCTGCGCCCCCTCCCCCTACGCCTGGATGTAGCTAGGGTTTAGCTGGCATTTGCTGGAACGTACCTCAACAATTTGGGCGCTATGTGGAGCGCAGGGTGGCGCAAGCCTGCGCCCCCCTCAGCCCGAGTTGCTCTGAATTCTCTCGGATTGCTTCTTTTTATCATCTTGGCCCTGAAATACAAACTTGGAGTAGTAATATAGATTTTACGGAGTATCGGTGCTTAAAATGATCATAATATGACTCAGAAACCGTATAATATATAGACTTATCAAGTCTCCCCAACTTAACTCTTGGTCATCCCCGAACAAGCTTTTGGAATCAGAACTAACTAAGTGACGAGCATGAATTGGCAGTGAGTCTAGGAATTTTATGTCAAGCTAGCCTTTGTACTAATGCATTAAAATTCTTAACATGTAAATTAAAGACGTTTTCAGTTAAAATATACCTCTCTTTGAATTTATATAATGTATCTCACTTTTGAAAATACCCTTTTAGCTCAAGGTTACAATACTTAAAACATGTGGGTCTTCCGACCATCTTTTTCCTCTTTGCATGTTTACATCTTTCTTGTTAACACTATGCTTCTATCTATATTCTTTTCACTAAATTAGCTATATGGTCCATGTAACGAGATTTCAGTCAACCGCTCCCAAACCAAATGGTTTTAGGGGATTAGGCATGAGTGGTACCCCTAGTGACTTAATTTCCCGAACCATCTACACTACAATTAAATTATATTTGAGGCTAAAACATGATTAAGTTTCTCCCCCTTATTGCATGGGTTTCCAAAATCTTTTGACACATTACTTATATTTAAGCCCAAATAAATTCTAACGTACTTGAATTCATTTCACATGGCAAAAATTTTAATTATTACTACGACTCTTTTCTTAATTATAAAATATCCTGTCAACACTAGCCAATTCCCTCGCACATGTATTTTCTAAGTATCGTCATATTCCACGGCCTGATCGGCAAACAAGACTCAAATGTGGAATAAATGACAAACTAAATAAACATTAAAAACTCTAAATAGGACTCGACTAAGAACTAAAACTAAAATTACGATAAAGACATTGAATGCATAACAAAATTAAATAAAATAAAATAAAAGACAGAAAAGTAAAGAATAAGGAAGGATAGTACCCGATCATTCAAATGGAGGAGGCGGCGGAGGAGGACCGAAGACGCTGTTGAATAAGACGGTATACGGGTTCTGGCCATGGGTGAACTGTGCAGTCGGCGGAACCAAGTGAGGAGGCATCGGGTCTGGGAGGTCCTGCCTGCCATGAGCCGGATAGCGCTGATAAGTATCTACAGCAGGGTTATAGGCCTGGTAGTCAGGCATCGTGTAATCCTCATAAGACTGATTTGGCATACCGGCCATGGAGTCCTCGTGGTGTCGGACTCCCTCCCAATATGCCCAGTCATGGTGCTGGTAATAGGCATTTTGATATGCCAGGGCTCTCTGCCCATCCTGTAACTGATCTACCCAACCCGCTAAGTGATTGACCCTATCATAAATATGGGTCATACGCCCATTCATCTCATCTAGCCTCCGCGACACATCCTCTCGGAACTCACCCTGACCACACGGCTATATCCTCAATCCGCCTCATCATGCGGTCAAAATCAAAACTTTCATTACCTCGACTGCGAGAGGTAGACGCACCTAGGTTCAGCTTAGAATGCTGAACTCCCACCTCATTGGCGGCCTTCTCCTCTCTCTCTCTCTCTCTCTCTCTCTCTCTCTCTCCTCTCATCCTCAGTATAGTCCTCGATATACGACTCATTTGTCTCTTTGTCGAATATCTCGAACCCTTCGTCAATTTCCCTAAAAATCAAGGTAGGGAACATGGCGGCCGTAATGAACGTCGCCGAAATGGGGGATAGCAGGGACTCGGGCGAAAGTGAGCCCGTCCTCTCAAGGAACTTAGAGATCAACCAAGCATGGAGGATGATCGTCCTCTCTCTCGTGTTGTACATGGCCCATAAATCATTCTAAATTGTCTATGCGAAGGACAGTCTGGGCCTACCCTTAAGAAGGGCGTGAAGGACTGTGATATCCCTATGCTTGACTTTGGTCAGGTCACTATCACGAGGTAAGATGTTATTCACAAGAATCTTGTGAAGCACCTTACACCTCGGAGATAAAGCCTTTCGGCTGTAGGAAGTGGAGGACTCGGACTCCAAAATGGATGGGATAAAGACTCCATTCACCTGCTCCGTCCACTCCCCTGACCAAGTCATATCAGTGAAGGCCAATTGGGCCTCATTCCTATATTCGTACCACTGCTGGTTAGACGCTTCGTAGCCTACCCCAGTATCTAAATTAAATAATTGGCGAAAGATTTGTGCATCCATCGCCATGTCCCTACCATGGACGGTACCTATCAACTTAAAGTCGTTCGCTGAACGACCCGTCTACCTCCGTAGGGTAGACATCCACTCGACTACATCGGACTGATTAATATCATTGCCGCCCATATCTAACACACTTTCCCACCCCAAATAGTCAAAAAGGTATGGGATCCCGTAATCCTCAAAATCTCTCCTCTTAACTCTCTTTTCAGTCAAGACTTTATTCGAAAATTTCGTATATAAAAACAATTGTGTTCTAATGTGTTCGAGGTGCTGGGATAAAAGGAGGTTTAGAGACCAATCTATTGGGATATTAACCTTATGGGTTCGTTGTCTCGTTCTGCTTGTCATCTACAATTTGTGCCAACCAACCACAATTGTATGAGATAAATTAAATAATGTAACCTATAATTGCACTTTGCACAATTACGTTTACTTGAAAGATGCAATATATATATATATATATATATATATATATATATATATATATATATATATATATATATATGTGTGTGTGTGTATATATATATATACACTTTTACGCTCACATTTTGCATCCTATATATATAGTCTATAATTTGTCGTTATTTTAAGCACTAAACATTTATCATATTTAAAAAAAAAACATTTAGCACATAAAATTAATTTTTAAGCTAGTCACCTAAGTTTTATAATTTTAACTATATATGCACATTTAGGCAACCAACTTTATAACTTCAAATTAATTTCTACAAATTAATCATGACAAATTAACAAACTTAACAAATAAACACATATCTCATAAAACATGCATCAAGGTTATCATCAAATTCATGCAATTTCACATACTTTGACTCTAAAAAGTCAAAATCACCATGAAAACTTCATGGATGACCATGAAGCTCAAGCTTTCATTTTTGCTCAAAAAGTATGAAATAAGTTGCAATAACTCAATAAAAACACTAACCTTGGTGATTGGAAGCTTTACTTGATACAAATCTAGCTTTTTTCTTCCACACATTCTCTACCAAAAAATCTTCAAAGATGATGAAACTACCCACAAAGAGGTGATTTCTAGCCTAGATCTTTGATATTTATGAATATGTAGGTGTTTTGAAGCTTAAATTTGCAAATTTTGGGCACAAAAATGATGTTTTTGGGAGAAAGCTGCACACCCAAGCGTAGCCTCCTGTTCTAGGGTTGTGATGGTCAAATGGGGCTCAAATATGCATTTTAAGGCGACGGGACGCAGGGCTAGCGCAGGTCTGCCCCCCCCCCCCTGCGCCCAACATTGCTGAAATTTCATTTTTTAACTGTTTTGGTACGCGGGGCTGTAAATCTTTCTAATTTTTTATATGGAATGTAGTCTAAATTTTTTTTGTGAGGGCTAAATTAATTAATTAATTTTATCATTATAACCTACCCTTCCCAACTTAGACTTTTTTGACGTCCTAGTCACATCAAGATTAATTTATCGGTTAAGAATATAGAAAGATAGATCCGTACATATTCCTTATTGAAATTATACAAACAAATAATAAACAAACAAAATTCAACTTTTTATAATTCAACTTAAATAAACATCACACTTTAAAACTAAAATTAAAATAAAGTACTATTACAATTCAAATAACATAAATAATCAAACCAAACAAACCAAACCACCACATCAGAAAAAAATAAAATACAAACCATACTTAATGTTTTAGCACACGTAATTAAAATAAATATTCAAATAATTATAAAATTCTTCATTCGGCCTGAGGTGTGACAATTTCTTACAACTCTACGACAGTGATCTGAAGGTTGGTGAGCCAGTCTGAGTGACTTTGGAACAGCTTCGCATGCTTGTTTTGCTCCTCTTGCAACTTTTCAATATTTTTCACCAATTCTTTGTTTGCATTCAGTATGTTGCCCATGATGTCCTTCAGAATGTTGATTTGAGATCTCATCAAGTCTTCGATTGTTACTTTCTCCCATGATCTTTTATCCTCTTTGTCGTTTTGTCCTTCAGAGTTATCGGGTACAGTGAATGGGATTTGGGTTACTTTAGAGGTTTTTGGACAGCGAATTTGATAGCCTAATGATTTTTCTCAAAAACTAGCCCTAACATTGTGACTCTAGTTAACCAAATCTCGTTTGGGTTGAGGTATTTAATTGGCAATTGCTTCGATACCGCTTTCCTAATAATGAATAGCTCAGTTAGCATACGGCAGTGTGGACAATTCATCCTTTGCCTTGGGAAACTACTCTCCCACAGATTTTCCGTTATTATGTATCCTAAAGATATGGTCGGATATCTAGTCATTAACGCATGTACTAACAGTATCTCTTGGGATCTAACGACAGTGGTGTCTTGACTTCTAGGAAGCAAGTTGAGGGTAACAAACTTCCCCAGCACTTTAGCTAATGGTCATAAATCACCTCTATTATAATGAACATTCTCTCTCGCCTCCTCTATTGACATTCCAAATACCGTGGCTAACATCCCATCCCATGTCTTAGACCATCCACTAATTTCTCTCACTCTACCCCCTGAAGATCTAAAGATGACCAATATTTTCTAGGCCTTGGAATATCTGCGTTTATACCAAATTCCTCACAAAGGATTTTCCTAGACACTAACACTCTCTTGTTTCCTACTAGTCCTGTGAGCTCAAAGTCATGTTCTTCTTCCTCTTCTGTTTTCCGAACAGTAGCGAACCATTGTTGGATCAAACTAGTGTGGATATATGGAAGTTCCCATTGTATGGCTTTAGCACATCCTAGCTTCTCAAAACACTATAAAATTTCAAAATTATCAAAATCACACTCTTTTATGGTACGCTCTATGAGAAACCTAGGGGGTTTACCATTGTTAGTATTTGGTGGAAATTTCGGGGAACTCTACATTAAGTGGTTTTTCAAAACGATTATCCCTAGGGTCGTGGGTTCTCATTCTAGGTTTTTGGGAGGTTCCAGGACAATTACCGTTTGCATGATATTGGGTTGACATCTAAAAATAATGCAAAATCCAAGGATTAAAAATGTGGGGGTTTTTTGTACATAATGCATGATAATTTTAACACCCTTTTTCAATAATAATTAACTAATCTTAAGTCTCACAAACAATGTGAGCCCAATCTAACCCTATCAAATACATGAACTTAAAATATTTAATAAAAATATCACCTTTTATTACAAAAAGTTTATAATTTATACTAAATATGGAAAAAATGCATAATTTTTACAAAAGTTTTGCAAAAATAATCTTATATTAATTAAATGAATATTTGAAAATTATTAATAACCCTTTTTCTATAAAAACCATATAACTCCCAAAAACCCATGCATGCATGATGAAACTTAATGAAACTAGGGTAGAATGAAGTTAAAGGATTCTAAGGAGTATACCTTGCTAACCTTAGCGATAAACAAGCGTCGGATCGAAGAATTGACGTAGAAAAGACGAATTTTTGATGTTTTTAGGCTTAGAAATTCGAAATCGCCGTCTTTTGGAACTGGAATTAGGGTTTTGCACTTATGGGAATGATCACAGCCATTTTTATAAGATTTTGAGCGCGTCGGGCCGCAGGGCAAGCGCAGGCCTGCGCCCCCTTGCTCCCGGGCCTCTGGATTTGCGATCTGGGCCGTGCACTGGTCTTGGAACCCTAATTCTTTAATTTTTTAATTTTCACGGGTATTCTCCCCAACTTACGCTCGTATTATCGAGTTAAAATAATTCTGCTACGTGCTTAAATTTTTATTTTTTGATGCGGGGTCTTGTTATTTAATTTAAATCCTAATTTCTAAACACAACCAAGTTCAGGAGGATGAATCCTCCCCAACTTAATTGGGTACACACAAAAAACATAACTAAGCAAATAAACACACTTAAAAACAATTAAATTCAAATAATCAAAATACTCTAGGTTGCCTCCCAGAAAGCGCTAAGTTTTACGTCTTCAGTCAGACGTACTGCTCCAAAACTAAATGATTAACCTTAGGATCTTGTAGTCTGATGATTTCAGATACTAACATATCATTGGTGGCCCATTGAACATATAATTTAAGTCTATGTCCATTTACTTTAATTGGCTCACCACCTTTTAGGTCCTGTATTTCTACCGCACCGTGTGGGTACGTATTCGTTACAATAAATGGACCTGTCCATTTACTTTTTAATTTACCAGGAAATAATTTAAGTCTTGCATTAAATAACCAAACTTTTATTTCCTTTGGTAAATGTTTTATTCTTAATCATTCTATCGTGGAAAAACTTAGTTTTCTCTTTATAAATTCTAGTGCTTTCGTAGGCTTCTCTACGAATTTCTTCCAGTTCATTTAATTGGAATTTTCTATCAACACCAGCATCATGTAAATTAAAATTAGCGTTTTTGATTGCCCATAGATCTCGGTGTTCTAATTCTACTGGGAGATGGCAAAGCTTACCATACACAAGTCTGTATGCGGACAGACTGATTGGTGTTTTAAATGCGGTTCTGTATGCCCATAGAGCATCCTCTAATTTTTGAGACCAATCTTTACGATCAGGTCTGACAGTTTTCTCAAGGATTCTCTTGATCTCTCTATTAGAGATCTCGACTTGTCCGCTTGTTTGCGGAAGATAAGGCGTTGCTATTCTATGATTAACTCCATACTGTTTAAGGATGTTGGGAAATAGTTTAAGTACATTCAAGCTGTTAGTTTAGACTTCTCAGACTGTTAGTAGATTTTACATGTAAATACAAAGTTCATGCTGCTAGTTGAAGAAACTCGAGCTGCCAGTGTAAAAGTTCAAGCTGCCAGAGCAAAACAACTCAAGCTGCTCAGTTCATGCTGTCAAGAGATTCAAGCTGCTCAACAGTTTCAGAAACAGAAAGTGCTGATTTTCAGGAAACGATATCTACATGAAGATTCCAGCATATCTACTATCAGAGAAGTCATGGTTCGTCAAGGAAACATATCAAGAAGCAATATAAATACAGAGAATAGGTCGTTCTATTGTATAGGAGTTTCTGCATATTTTGAGTCTGTAATTGCTTTGTTGATTAAGTTTTCTTAAGCCTCTAAGGTTGTAAAACCCTAAGAACAGTCTGTGTTCTTCGTCTAATCAAACAGATTAGAGGTGATTGTAATTGATGAATTCAGCAATACAAACAGTCTTGATTAATTCCTGTGTGTTTATTTATTATTGATTCTGAAAGTTTTTTGTTAAAATAATTAAGTGTTATTCCGCAAACTTCTTGATTAAACTTTGATTCAAAGCAAGATTATTGATTTATACTCTGATAAGTTCAAATCAGTTAGTCTTGGTAATTCATATTTTAGATCCTGTCAAGTGGTATCAGAGACAGGTTTGTCAAACCAGGTTGTTCAAATCAGGTTTTTCAAACCAGGTTACTCTTTGTTTTTCAAAGTCAAAAACTTTCTTTTAATTTTTCAATTGTTTTGCAATGGAATTTGAAAATAGCAGCAGTGGATCTGGGCAAGGACTCAAAGTGCCTATGCTCAAGCCCACTGAGTTTGAGATGTGGAAACTCAGGATTCAACAGCATATTCAATTCATTGATTATGCAATATGGGAAGCTGTTGAATTCCCTCCTGTAGTTGATCCAGAACTTGATGATGAGGGAAAACCAGTCAAAACTCCTCCAAAAACTGAACTTGAAAGGAAGGCTAGAATGAATGAAGTGAAAGCACTCACACTATTACAAATAGCCATTCCTAATGCTTATCAACATCAGTTCAAAAAGTTTTATACTGCTCACTCTCTTTGGAATGCCTTAGAGAAGAGGTTTGCTGGTAATGCCAGTACCAAGAGAAATCAAAAAGACCTCTTGAAACAGCAGTATGAAAACTTTTCTGGTGGCAAGAATGAAAACCTCACTCAAATCTTTGACAGGTTCAACAAACTGATAAGTGAACTGGAAAGTGCAAAGGTCAATCTGGATCAAGATGAAGTCAACAGAAAGTTTCTCAGATCTCTTGGAGAAGAATGGACAGTCTATGCTGCACAATGGAGAACAAAAGACACTCTTGATGAGATAGAATTGGATGATCTGTATAACAGTTTAAGAGTGTTTGAGACTGAGATTGATGCTAAAAAGAAATCTTTTTCTTATAATCACAATACTGCTCTTCTATCTTCTGAAAAATCTAATAACTGTGATTCTTTCTCAGGTGGTGATGGCAACTCTGCTGAAACTCACTATGAGGCCTTTGTTGCCAATGATGGATTATTTGCTCTAAATGTTGAAGACTTGGAACAAATTCATCCAGATGATCTTGAAGAGATGGATTTAAAGTGGCAACATGCAATGCTGACCATGAGGGCCAAAAGATTTCTGAAAAGAACTGGTAGGGCCAACTTTCAAGCCAAGACAGAAGGCAAACCATCTTTTGATAATCAAAAGTGGAATGCTATAAATGCCATAAGCTTGGTCACTTTGCCAGAGAATGTAGATCTCAAGGTCAACAGCCAGCAAGGACTTCACAGCCCATCCAAACGTCATCATCAACAGCACTTGTCTCTCAAGAAGACAATGTGTTTGACTGGAGTGATCAGACAGAGGAAGAATTTCAAAATCAAGCACTTATGGCAGAAACATCAAATGTCTCCTCCACTGAACTACCATCTGAGGTAAATTCTAAGCTCTGCTCTCAATCATGCAAAAATATGGTTAAAAAGTACAGAGATCATAATGAGAGCATGTGCAAAACTCTAGCTAAGATGGAAGAAAGGAGATATGAATACATGCAAGCCATAGAAGATCTGGAAAAACAGATCAATGATTATAAGGACAATGAGATTCAAATGGGTTATGATAGAACCTATCATGAGTGGGAGAAAAAGGAGCTAAATAAGAAAATAGAATCTCTAAATAAAAAGGTAGAAGAGACTGAACAAAAGGTGTTTGAGGCTAATAAGAAGCTAGAATCTGTTAACATAGATCTAGGAAACTTCAAGTTAGCAAATCAAAAGCTAGAACACCTAATGGAAGTTCAATTCAAAGATAGAGTGAAATCTCAGGTCAATCCCAAAGAAGGAATAGGATATAAAGCTACTCCACCTCCATACAATAACAAGTACATTCATCCAATGAGTGAGGTTGCTGATAGACTTGTCAATGAACCACTAGATGAGTCTATGACTATTGTAGATCCTATCCTTGATAACAGTCCTGAATTAAAAGAAGATAAGAGTCAAAATAGAGACTGTGACACAAAGAGTGCACCCATAGAAGTCCAAGCTCCCAGTAAGAAAGGAAAAGAGAAGATGAGTGTATGCAATGCTACTCCACAAGTTTCTGTACATTCTAACTGTAACACTGCATCTTCATCAAAAGGAACTAAAAGAGGTAAAACAGTTTCTATCTGCACATGCCAAAAGCATGGTGTTCAAAAGTTTCCTAAACAACAGCAGGTAAGAGGAAACCAGAGAAACAAGAACCAGAAATTGACAGAAAAGTCTGGTGTTCCAATTCAAACTGTCAAAAGATGCTTTCACTGTGGAAGGAAGAATCACTTAGCCAAGGATTGTTTTTACAAACCAGCTGTTGCAAAACAGACTGTGCATCACACAAAATCAAATCCTAATCAGGCAAAGCACTCAAAAGTGAAACCTTCCACAGCAGCTCCAAAGAAAACAGTTGATCACAGATTCTCAAAAGTTAATAAAAACAGTCCACACATCAAAAACAAGTTTTGGCAAAGCCTAAATCAAGTTTTAAACAAATTTGGTGTGTCAAGGACAAATCTGTTGCTCAAACTGCTAATGCAAAAGATCAGACTGCTAAGTCAAAATCTGATGCTGTTAGTGCAAAAACTGAAACTGTTAGCACTACAAACACAGCTCAAGCTGCTGGGCATCAATCTGGAGCTGCTAGTGAATTATCTGAGACTGTCAGAAGAAAAGATGATCAAAATAGTTGGATACCTCATATTATCACTAAATACTCTCCAAAGACTCCATCAGTTGATCTCACTAAATATAAGAAGTCAAAAACAGTTTTTAGTTATGTCAATGTACATGGCCAACCCAAAACCAATTTGGTTTGGGTTTACTCCACTACTAACTAAGCTGTTATTTGTGCAGGGCAACCACAGGTCTCCTCATAGATCAAGATGGCATCTGGACAGTGGATGCTCTAGGCACATGACAGGCAATTCTGAATGCTTGTCAAATTTCAAAGGTTTTGATGGAGGTTTTGTTGCATTTGGAGGCAACTCAAAGGGAGGTAAGGTTACAGGTAAAGGTACTGTTAATGCAGGCAACATGACATTCCATGATGTTCTGTATGTTGACCAGCTTAAGTACAATTTATTGAGTGTCTCTCAAATCTGTGACAAACAAAACATTGTTCTGTTCACAGATTCTGAGTGCATTGTTCTTTCAAAGGATTTCAAAGTTCCTGAAAATCTTGTTTTACTTAGAACACCAAGAAAGGACAATGTTTACTGCCTGGACACAGATCTTTTACCTAAGTCAAATACTTTAAGCTGTTTAATATCCAGAGCATCATCAAATGAGTCTGCTCTTTGGCATAGAAGGATGTGTCACATGAACTTCAAGTCCATGAATGCTTTAGTTAAAAAGAATCTGGTAAGAGTATTACCACAAAAGGAGTTCATTTGTGATGATCATTGTGTAGCATGTCTTAAAGGTAAGCAACACAAAACTTCTCATAAGACCAAAGAAGTAAATTCAATTTCATCTGTTATTCAGTTGCTACATATGGATCTATTTGGTCCAACATCTGTTTTGAGTTTGAATAAAAGGGCATACTGTTTAGTCATTGTTGATGATTTCACCAGATTTACTTGGGTATACTTTCTTAGGTCCAAAGATGAAACTGCTGAGCTAGTTAAGTCTTTTGTCCTTAAGATAGAAAACCAATCCAATTCAAAAGTTAAGGTGATAAGATCAGACAATGGAACTGAATTTAAAAATCACATTCTAAACAGTTTTTGTGAGTCCAAAGGCATTGCTAGACAATATAGTGCACCAAGAACACCACAGCAAAATGGTGTAGCTGAAAGAAAGAACAGAACATTAATTGAGGCTGCTAGAACAATGCTAGCTGATTCAAATCTGCCAATGACTTTCTGGGCAAAAGCTGTTAATACAGCCTGTTATGTTCTAAATAGGGTTCAGGTAGTTCAATCACAAGGGAAAACTCCCTATGAGTTATTCCATAACAGAAGTCCCCTAATAGCTTTCTTCAAGCCCTTTGGATGCCCATGTACTATCCTTCACACTAAGACTCACTTAGGGAAGTTTGAAAGTAAGGCAGAAGAAGGATTCTTTGTAGGATACTCAACTCAAAGCAAAGCCTATAGAGTATACAACAGTGTGTCTAAAACAATTGAAGAAAGTGCCAATGTTGAGTTTAATGAAAATACTGCTAATATCAAAGGCACTGGCCCTGATTGGTTGTTTGATTTAGATTCACTAACAAATTCTCTGAGCTTTGTTGAGTATACTGCAGAAAATGATGCATACAGGGTTGAAGCTGCTAACACGAATTCTCATGCTGCCAATACAATTTCTCATGCTGTTGGCACAAAGTTTCAGACTGCTGCAGATTCAACAAGTTGGGATGATTTCACCACTCTACCACTTCTGTCATGTGGATCCTCCAGGGGTTCCTGGAATGCTACCACTTATGCAGAATCCAGACAGCTGGAAGTGCCATTCCCAAGTCCTGACGTACAGCTCCAACACAAAGGAAACGTCCAGAATTCGTAGGCTAGCAGTCCAACAGTTCTCAAGCTGTTAGCCTAGAAACTCACTGCTGTTCCAGAAATGCAACCATTCACTGGTTCTGATTGGACGATGATACAACCTTGGAACTTCTTCTTCAAACAGAGAGAGAGCCCACACTAAGGGTTCACAAGTATCACCCTCTCAATCAAATACTGGGTGATCCAAGCACTCCTGTTCAAACAAGGAAAATGGTTCACAATGAGACTGCTGCTGCTGAAAAAGCAGTCCCTGAATTCAGTCTAGCTGCTTTTGAACATGCTGTTTCATGTCTCAACTAGAACCCAAAAAGGCATCAGAAGGATTAAAAGATTCATTCTGGATTGAAGCTATGCAAGAAGAGCTTTTACAGTTAAAAATTCAGAATGTATGGACTCTGGTGGATCTTCCTAAA